>BMAU01000623.1:0-220051 GCA_019973935.1 Trichonephila clavipes
ATTTGATGCCCCACAGAATGGCGAAACAAATAACCGATTTAATAAAAATCTATCAATGAATATTTAGTGCACAAGACATCTAAAATTATAAATAAACATTGTATTTTGTAGAATGAAAACTAAATACGAAAATAAGCATTTCAAATCATTTTAGTAAACGCTTTTTTATTCTGTATCAAAAAACTTACCCTTTCGATTTATAGTAATAATATTTTTTGAAAGATCCGACTAAATTACTTATATTTAAAATACTTATTCGTAACATCTATAAAATGTACAATAGAGGAGCTGCTTCTTTTTGAATTTCCGTGTCATGAGTAATCGCATTATTTAAATTAATGCAGTATCGTTTCGTTAAAAACCCGGGGCTTCATGTTTTTTTATGCTTTCGATAAGAATCCAGCTTTAAACATACGAATAGGTCCACGTCCACTGCGAAAATGAATGATTGGCATCGAATTCAAAGCTAGCGCCGATATTGGCGAGAAATTTGCTAAGCTCTGTAACCCTGCAGAATGTCATCCCCCTGTTTCCTTCCCCTCTCCTCATCTAAAAAAGTGCTCTTTATTTAACGACTTCGTATTATTGTAGCGTGCCTGGTTCCATGTGTTGTTGTTTTTAGAAGTTTACCTCTTAATTGCACATTTAATCTAAAGTTAATAAATGTTTATTGTTATTTAATTCAACCGTGTTGTGATGAAGAATGCTTAACCACGCAACGCGGCAAGCTATTAATGTTGAAAAATCACAAGCCATTGTATTCAGAAAATGGAGCGTCATCGACCCCCAAACTGAACTCACACTTTTTGAAAACAACATTCAATGGGTCCCTGTTGTACGTTACTTGGGCTTACATATCGATAGTCTAACATTTAAGAAACATATTGACTATCTTTCAGATAAATTTGGGGTAGAATTGCGTTAGCTATCTCTCTCATTGGGAGAAGCTCTCCACTATCCTTAGAAAATAATATTATTTTATACAAGCAAACTCTGCGCCCAATTTTAACGTATGGCCGTTCCGTTTGGCCTGCCGCGGCACCGACCCACAGAAAACGCATTCAAGTCATTCAAAACAAAATATTACGCATCATTACTAACGCGCCTTGGTACGTTAGAAATGACGCAATACACCAAGACCTACATATGGAGCCCATTGATAACTACATCACTAGAAATACCAAATATCTTGGCGTTATTTTTGACTCACACTTAACTTGGAAACAACACATATTACACGTTCGCGATAAGTTCCGAAAAACAATGTTTAAATTTTTCCCCCTAATTTCCCGGAACTCACATTTAAGTAGAGATAACAAAGTGCTTCTTTATACAGCCGTTATGCGTCCAATACTCGCTTATGCCTGTCCAGTATGGGGTTATGCTGCTAAAACCAATATTAATATTTTAAATACTCTGCAGAATTCATATATTAGAATGATTGTAAATGCCTGCCGCTACATGAAAAATGATCGCATAAATAAAGCTCTTAAAATCACAAGTTTTAAAAGCACATATTCAAAAAATTAGCTATAAATTTTTCGATAATTTGCCAAATACTAATAATGTAAATATGTTAAATCTAAACGATTACAACTGTAACGATAATACTAAAAAGGCCAAGAAGAATCCTTTTGGATTCTTACAATCCTGTAGCTTTTTTATCCCTGCAATAATTTTTTTTAATTATTGCACCTAATAAATTTTTTAAAATTTTTTATTATTTTTCTTTCAATATTTATTTAATCTCCACCCAACTGGACAAGTATATATTTTTAACTTTTACCCCCATGGGCAGCCAGCCTGAGGCTAAATTCACTTCTACCTCCAATTCACTGAGAGAGCAGTCCTAAGCTCTCAGCACCGTATAAAACTTTAACTCCAAGTAGTCATCTCTAAGCCCCTCCTCCCGGATTCCATTCCCCTTCTCCCCGGACCACAGCCAAATCGCCGACATGTCACTCCGCAGACTGAAAAAACCAACGAAGTCAAGTCCTGCATCACAGACATCATGATATGGGATTGAGGACTGTTTATCAGTCCAGGTACCCAAAAATAGACTGTCATCCACTGTCATCCACTACATCACTAGAGTGGCTAGGAATATTTTCACTTCTATTCAAAACCACGAAAATCCAATTATTAACACTCTTTAATTCTCCGCACACTAAATTAAACTTCGCTTACAAAACTACTAAATGGCTTTTGCCTTTAAAACCGCCGTGAACACAACATAAATATTTAATTTATACATTTCATTACACTCAAACGCATTTGATTTTTTTTATTCGAAACTTGGTATCAGTTCGAAAAGCTGCTCGTCGATTTTCCCCTTTCGGTTCTTCAGAGAGTACATGTAGTTGGCCTTGCGCCAGATTCCTTCCTGCGCTTTTCATGTAATCTACATTCCGGATCGGATAAGCTGAACTTACTAGTTTTTCTGGTTATGTGTATTACTAGTCTCTATATTTCAATCTTCAGTACAGTTTCGCCGCTGTTGTAAAGAAGACTCGTACTTTTTTTTATCAATAAGGTATGTAAAATCAATGTTTATTGTATTAATATTTTATACCGTCTTTTGAAAAAGTAATTGTATGTTGTAATTTTCCAATTACAAGATCAAAATATTATTTTCAATGTGTTATACAGCTTTCCAAAATTTTGATTGGTGTCGGAGGTTTTATCGATTGTTTAACTCAAGAGTTCAGTTTTTTGGTTTGGAATTGCGCTGCTTTATCCTATTAATTAGGTAGAAGTGTTGTTTTTAACAAGCATTTCCCCAACATAAACGACAACTTGGCGTATAGCCCTACTATATCAAATTAGCATTTCAATTTATGAAATGCTACAATGACCAATTCACAGCTGTTGCCATAAAAACTGGGATTACACTGACAAAAAAGAGTGACTATAGCGAACAAAATTTACCAAATTTGGGGAAGAAAGAAATATGTGCTCCAAAATTTATTTTAGTTTTAAGTACGTACCTTTAATTCTATTGGTTTATTTACTACACCTGTTAATTATTATCTTTCATAAAATTTAAAGTTTACGTAAAAAATAGCCTTCATATACATTTTTTTAAAATATAATTAAATTAACTTAACTCAGTGGTGAAACAGCCCATGTGATCAAAGGCCTTCTGTGCCCAACTCAGTAAACGCAACCTTGGGCACTAGGTGCATAAGCAGATGTTTCAGTCAGGTGGTTAGTCTGACGGCAAAACCCCCCCAGTGTTAAGTACCGAAGCAAGCTTGCTACTCATTTATCGACCTACTGAAGGGATGAAATGCTGAGGCAACCTTGATAATTAAATTAGAAACATAAAAAAACTGCCCTTTGATGTTATATACAAAATTGGATTCATAGATATATTCAGTTAAATAAGCATATCTTTCATAGAAAAAATAATAATTATGCTTTTTTTAAAAATTTTCCCTTGTACTTATTTAAAAAAAAGGTTCCATTAAAAGTTGAGAATAATGGAACTTTTTTTTATCCATTAATTTTATCATTTACTTTTTTTCTCACATACGTATCCACCATTGTTCATTTTGAAGAAGCTCAAACTGTCTTTTTCTATTTTCATATGAAATCTCCATGTTCTATCTGCTTTTTTTTTAAATAAATCTTTTAGAAGCACTAGTGAGTTGAGAAACTTTTCCAGTGAATTGATTGATACACTCTTGAAAGTTTTCTTCTCGTAGGAGAGAATAAACATTCAATGTGTGTCTCTTGCTTGCACTCCCAATTGATTTTCCTTGCTTTCCTTATATGCAGGCATGGTCAGTAAAATTCCTTTTTCATCCATGTTTAGAACGTTAACAAAAATGAAGGAAATAGTGTAGCAGGTATGAATTGTAGATCTGAACAGTAAGAAAAACGCGAAG
Source organism: Trichonephila clavipes (assembly GCA_019973935.1). NCBI lineage: Eukaryota > Metazoa > Arthropoda > Arachnida > Araneae > Nephilidae > Trichonephila > Trichonephila clavipes. Next base: position 3,891 of record BMAU01000623.1, read on the forward strand.
TGATTGGCACATTATTGATCTTACAGCACATGAAGCTCCCTGCCTGAACTGTTTCCTGAAAAATAAGTTTCTAGCAATAAACTTCAATTTCATCATGTCGCTCTTTTGGCTGTATTCATTCACTTTCATTAAAAATAAATGCTTTTAACATTTAATTAACATAAAATATGTCCTTGAAATTTCAGTTTTTTTAATGTATGACATCTTTTACAAATTTATATGCATTTCATTTCTTTTAAATTTCAAAACAAGTTAGAATGACATCTCCAGTATATTTTCTAATACTAATTTTCTGAAATCTATCAAAATTAGAGCCTTTGTTTGTTTCATATATATATATATTCTCATTGTGAATTTTTTTTTCTTAATTTCTATTACTATGTATCACTATTTTTTATTTTAAAGGAATAGTGGAATTTAGACAACTGCAGAATTCTTAAAGTAACCAACAAAAGGAAGAAAATCAGAGCCATAGAAAAGTTCCAAGATTTCTAAGTAAAAAAATTTTCATTTTAGACAAAAAATGAATTATGTAAATATGGAATGTTTTAGTAAAGATTTCTAAGTTTATGTGGATTTTTTTTTTATAATACCCTTGAGTGGAAGGTAAGAGCGAGTCCTTTTTAAGAAGTCAGATCTCAGACTACCATTTTCTCCCTTATATAAGAAAACACAATTCATTAGCCATAGAAAGCTAATGATTAGCTCATCATTAGCTTTTTCACTTATAATATTTTCTGCTACCCTACTACTTTAACCCCTTAAAGGTCGCAAAACTTTGAGGGAAATGGTCTTAAAAATACTTTTTTTTTATCCAAGAAAATTATATAAAACTAAATGTATGTTCAATATATGTTTTTATTTTTAAATTTTGGGTAAATTTTTAGCTTGAAATACAAAAAATTAATTTTTTAAGAAAAGCCAACATTTAGGGGTATTTTGACTTAATGTTGGTGGAAAGAGAAAAAAAATTAAAAGATATGGGTTTTAAAGATTAAAGGAGAACTTGATTACACTTATACAAAATGTAAAAACATATTAGTATTTTTTTCTAGTGAGATAAATTTTATAGCATGAGATAAAAAAGCACATATAAAATTACAGATCCATTACCATTGCTCTCGGATTCACTAACTGAACTTTCAAAGCAATCAGTTATTTCAGAACCACTCTCAGATCCATTTATACTTGAAGTACCGATTAACTTCCTGACTTAACTCCTTAATGAATACAATATTAATATATATATATATATATTTAATCACAAAACGCAACCCACATGTATGCACGAAAAGCGGAACTAAGTGACTGAGCGAAGGATACAAAAACATATTGCTAATAAATATTTTTGATTGTGCTAAAATTTAGTTTAAAATAAAATAACTATCACTAAGCACATTACTAATAATCTGGTACTAACATCTGGTGAGAAATAATTATGATTCTGGGCATAAGAAGTAGATAGTTTAAATCTTTTTATCGCATTACTTTTGAACGCTTCAGCCCGGATATATCACGGGCACCAGAACTTGAGGGAGAAATTGGGGGATGCATTTAAATTATACTGAGTCTCAAATGTCCTCCTATTGGTGTGGTATATAAGTTGGGAAAGGAGGATTCCAGCTCAGATGTTGACCTCGTCAATTGACCATGGTTGAAAGTTACCAGGTCTGTTACCAATAGTCCTTGTGGAGCTTTATAGGGCAATGTAAATGCAACTCTTACTCTGCTTTAACTAGTCTGGTTATCTACAAAATATTTTAGGTAAGGCTTTTTAAAATTAATATTACAAATGTTCTTTCCTAGACTTTTACAGGACTGTTAATTCATCTTTTCACCAAAACGGAGAGCTCCTTTAAACACATGATTGTTTGGAGTAACAATCTAGTAGTTCTTTTGCCTCCAAACAACTTTCAAATCTCCACAATAAGATTCTATAGAATTTGTAGCATACTTTCGAAGCACTCTACCTCTTCCAATAATATGTGTGTAACGTTTCCTTTGCCCGATGACAGTACATTGAAAGCATTCATATGTGAAATGTTGTCAACCAGGAAACTGATTTCTTTAATCATATCTTCTAATTCCAACTATTTCATGCCTTTCTTTAGCAGGAATAATTTTATAAACATGATGTTAAGCGATTCAGAACATTTCCTCTCGAATGACATGGAACCTTTTTGTGTAGCATTAAATCCAAGTACTCACTATTCATTTTATCCAAGAGAACCTTAACTAGTGATCACAAATGATTTGTGTCCAAGGTGCTCTTAAATACTTTGATAATGAAGTTTGTTACTCATGACCATTTTTTCAGGAAATATTTGTATACAAAGGCTTTGATATATTACAGAGTGGAACAGCAGAATCTTATACTTAATTTTTGCATAAAACAGAAACAGCTTCTTTATTTACCCCTTCATACTTTGAGCACCATCAGTAGGAGTGGAAGTTGTGTTATTATGACATAGCTGTGTTCTTGAATTGAGTCACAGAAATAAAAATACCTTCAATAGGTCTCAGATTTGGTAGGAATGAAAAGTGTTACTGTTTGTAAAGCTTTATTCAATATAAAAACAACAAATAAATATATAAATGATATTAATTTGAGCATCACGTTCTTAAGTGCGATTGCTATCGGAAAAGAGGAAGGCCCCACCCTTTCCTCACAGCTGTGACTTATGTATTAAAATTTTTTTATATCTTAGTTTTCTTTTTTCACTGATTATATGGCTGTTCTCTCTCAAAATTATACAGATTCCTCTAGTGTAATGTCATCATCTCACCAGAAATCACTTCATTACATGTAAAATTATAGTTTCAAACAACTAAAAAACACGCTTTTATGTTTAATCGAACTAAAAAGTAAAAAAAAATTCCTTAATATAAGAGTAAAGTGATTAACGAGCAAATTAATGTGATTGGAATAAAAGCGTGGGCTGCTCTATATCAATTGTTATAATTTCTTACTCGTTCTATTAATAAATGCCGAGTTTGCGTAAAAATGTAGTACCAAGCCCCCACACTTTTACCACAGTGACATTAATTTGCTTGTTAATTATTTTATTCTTAAAGTAAGAATTATTTCTTTACTTTTTAGTTGGACTAAGCATAAGAGTGTGTTATTTAGTTTTTTTAAATTCTTATTTATTTTTTATTTTATATATCAATCTATCTTAAAAGCATGCATTTCAGTTTTTGAAACTATCATTTAGTCATTGGTGAATTAATTTTAAATGCATGCATTTTTTTAGAATCTGGAATGGCCTTTCACATCTTATCATTGCATGGATACAGCCTGGCTTGCGAAATTTAGGATCAGCTAACTGAAAGAAATCTGGATGAGCAAAGTTTGAAATATTTAATGCGAAAGAAGGTGTAAAGTCAATGATATTTTTCAATAAAAAGAGCTCAATATTTTCTCTGAAACTTGCATCAGTATTAGACACAAAAGTACACTTTTTGAATCAAAGAGTTTGTAAGAATTTTTTTTTTTTTAATCTGGTGACCTCTGAATCAATTCTCAGCTGTTTTGTTAAAATGAAGCAATGAATGATGTTTCATTCCACGGATTCGACAACAGAATTTAGCAGAACAGACTTTATATTTAAGTTTAGCTCTTAGTATAGTTCTTCCTAAACTTTCCATATTTGTGACCCAATTTTCAGTCATACTTTTCATCGTGCCTTTCCCTCATACAACAACAATGTATTGAATGCAGTAATAATGTACTTTGATGCTAAAGCTAAAAAGTGACTTTAATATTATAAACTGAACATATTATCAACATACGTATTATTTTTTGTGCATGACAAGCCAATGGAAGTCAGTAGTAATTACTAAACTTGCCTTTAATTTAGTATTGATGAACCAATTATTGATAACCTTTTGCTCCACTGACACATTTCTAAGTATCTTATATTAGTGTGAATATGTATTAAATTTTTTATTATGTCTTCCTTTTGGTAAATTAATATTTATTTTAAATCTTTATTTTGGACTTTTTGATTTGCTTGCACCCTACACTGTTTGAGAAACGCTGGGCTAGAACATAATTCTTTTTATTTTTCCTCATGTATAAGTCTTTTTTTAAAATTTTTTATTTCCATTTTCAGAAAAACTAAATTGTTTATATTCTAGTAAAAAATTGCTGATGCGAACATTTTCAGTTTTGTAGGGTTGTTATTCATTTAGTCGCCAAATCTGGAAACATGGAATTAGTTGCCGAATCTTGAAATGGTATATGGAATTAATCACCAAATCTGGAAACGGTATAATGAATTAGTTGCCAAATCTAGAAAACCTTATTCTTTATGATCCTGTTCAGGACAATGGAACAAAATTCTGAAATTATTGTATTGCTGTTAGTCCTTGACAAGTGTGCAAAATTTCGAATTAATCTGACCTTTTAAAGTAGGTAAAAATAGAGTTCAAAGATTTCGTTACATACAAGTGAAATTAATAAAAGCATGTTAAAAAGACTGAAATTCAATTTATTTCTCAAAAAAATTTGAAAATTGTTAGTCAATTCTGTAAAAAGCTTCTGAAAAAGTACAAATAGTTTGTTAAACTTACTATACTTCGCACTTATTATATTGAAACTTTGTGCACAGTTTTAAATTATGAGCTTTTCATTGTTAAAAATCAACTGAAACCTTTTTTAAAATGTAGTTAGAATTTTTATTTTTATTTTAGCATAAAAAATTAATAAAGTAACAATTTTTCTCAAATTAAAATGTAATTAATCAAATTTAAAAAATAAAAATATGGTCCTTTTTTCCAAATAAAATAATTGTGAAAATGAAGTTATTTGAATCTTCTAGTGAAATTTTAAATAAATATTTACTTAAGAACACTCAGAATTCTAACCAATGTTTGAATGGTATAGTACAGTACAGAAAGAATGCTAAGATATGTGTTTTGTGAAACCCTTTTCTATATTTCATTTAACTATGCATTCTGTTCTATATGTTTTTTCTTAATTTCAGTATTGATAATTCTGACTATTTTTATTTTTAGAGAAATAGAAGATTTCATACATCTATAGAGTTCCAGAATTAAACATACACAAAGAAGAAAATCAGAGGTGGAGGAAAATTTAAAGATGTGTCTGTGGAGAAAACAATAGTTTTTAAGAGGAAAAAGAAGATTAACTACATAAATGTGGAGTGCTTAAGTTCAGTTTTCTGTGGTTTGCATGGACACTCTTTAATGATATCCTTGAGTGGAAATTAAAAAGACAATGATAGGAATTCAGATCTCAAACTACCACTTTTCCCCTCAGATAAAAGAGTACATCATTAGCTACTAAAAGAAATCGTTAAAAATATTCTGCATAAAAATTATCAATGTGTTTCTATTGATTTGAATGACCAGGATTACCACGAAAGATCAATTCTTTCAGAGTGTATCATGTAAATTATTTTTTCAAATAATCTAATGAATTTAAAGAGCATTTTCCCAATTTTGGAAGCTTATAAGTTGATATGATTTCCCAGGGTGTTACTAATAACTTTTTTTAGATGTGTGTGGTTCATCACCAAAAGTTTCATTATTTTGAAGGGTCATTCGATCACACCAATTCTTCATTAATTCAAAAAAGATCTGTAAGTGCTATTTATGGTATATTTTATGCTTATTGTTTTATTTAACTTATGTTGTTATATGTCCCTTTTCAGTATTGTACTCTTAAGAAATTTAGATTTTGCTTATGTTCAAAAAGGGAACCTAATATTATTTTCTCATTGCTTTAAATTAGCAAGATGGCCATCCCTCAAAGTAATATCTTAGAACATCACTTGAGTAACAAAAAACAGCCTCACGTTTGTGAAATTTGTAATAAGGCTTTCAATCAAAGGAGTGATTTAAAAAGACATTTGTGTGTTTCTACCAAGGAAAGGCCTTATATTTGTGATATATGTTCTAAAGCTTTCTCTAACAGTGGGACTTTAAAAAGTCACCTGCTTATTCACACCAAGGAAAAACCTCATGTTTGTGAAATATGTAACAAGGCTTTCTCTCGAAGTTCTAGTTTGAATGCACATTTACGCATACATACGGGGGAAAAACCTTATGTTTGTGAAATATGCAATAAGGCTTTCAATCAAAGGAGTACTTTAAATACACATTTTCGTGTTCATACCAAGGAAAAACCTCATGTGTGTGAAATATGCAACAAGGGTTTCTCTCAAAAAGGTAGTTTAAATGTACATTTAAGTATGCATACCAAAGAAAAACCTCATGTTTGTGAAATATGTGAAAAGGCTTTCTCTCAAAGATCTAATTTACATTTATGTATACATATGAGGAGAAAACCTCATGTTTGTGAAATATGCAACAAGGCTTTCTCTCAAAAATCTAGTTTAAATGTACATTTAGGTATGCATACCAAGGTTAAGCCTCATATTTGTGAAATATGCAACAAAGCCTTTTCTTATAGACATAAATTAAAAGTACATTCACGAATGCATACCAAGGAAAAACCTCATGTTTGTGAAGTATGCAAAAAGGCCTTTTTTAAAAAATGCCATTTAAATGTACATTTACTTATTCATACCAAGGAAAAACCTTATGTTTGTAAAATATGCAACAAGGCTTTCTGTACAATATATCATTTAAAAACACATTTACGTGTTCATACCGGGGAAAAACCTTATGTTTGTGAAATATGCAACAAGGCTTTCTCTCACAAACATCATTTAAATGTACATTTGCATATTCATACCAAGGGAAACCCTTAGTTTTGTGAAGTATTGAACAATGGTTTCTCTCTAAGAACTAAATTAAAAAGTCCTTTACTTTTATATACCAAGTGAAAGCACTTTTTGTGAAGCTTTCCCTGTAATTGGGACTTTCAAAGAAACTTTTTCACTTTAAAAACACATCTGCTAATTCACAGCAATGGAAAACCTTGTGTTTGTGTAATTTGTATTAAGACTTTCAATCAAAGTTACTGTTTAAGAATTTATGTGCACATTGATCATTCAGAAAAACTTTACGCCTGTGATGTTCATATCAGTTTACTTTTCAAAACTCAGTTTTAAGGATTTTCACCCTTAGAAGATTTAAAGCCTCAAATTTTTGAAATTTTAAGAGTGTGTGTGCACAGTGCCATCATTTTAAAAATCATTTTCACATTTGAAAATAAAAGTAGATGGTATGTGGCAGAATCAACTGTTTTATAACATTGAGTCATTTAATTTTTTAAAATTGCATTGTGTCATGAAACTAAAATAGAACTTGCATTCTTTGGCCTTTTTTTCCCTTGTGACTATATAATTTTTATTTTTTGTTTTGTATTCTCTTAGAATGACTAATACTTTTTATGACATACCTATGTTGATTTTCACAAATAAAAATGGATACTATTTATGGGTATTTCAATCATTTGTAGATTTCTTGGTAAATAATTATTTCATACATATACGAGTATTGCTTTTATTGTAGAATTATTTATCCTGTATGTTTAATTTCTGAAAAGTTTTTGTTTTTCATTTTTATATGTATATATCCCTCCTAATGCAGGAAATGTTTACAATTTTTTGAAATGCACTTAAACGAGAGTTTGACAATTTAAAAATTTTCTTTTTTATGCAGACTTGCACAGAAAAAAATTATTGTTTAAAAAAAACTAAAAAAAAAACACCTTTATAGTGAATTGAACTAAAAAGTAAAAAAAAAATAATTCAGAATATAAGACTAAAATGATTAACAAGAAAATTAATGTCATGGGGTAAAAGCGTGGTGTGCTGTATATTAATTGTTATTTCTTACTAGTTTTATTCCGAAATGCTAAGTTATTGTAAAAATGTAGCACAAAGTACCACACGTTTTTAGCCCAATGACATTAATATTCTTGTTAATCACTTTATTCTTATATTCAGAATTACTTTTTAGTTCAATTCACTATAAAAGCGTGTTTTTAAGTCTTATTTTAAACTATAATTTATTTTTCATTTTTTATTTCAATCTACTCTAAAAGCCTGTTTCTTTTAGCTTTTAAAACTATCATTCATTCTTTGTTTAATTTATCCTTGAGTTTGATATTAGGAAATGGGATTACGTGGCTGCTAAAATTAGTCTTGCTTTTCAATGGATATTAATTGACAGGTCTGAAAGGTATTTATTCTCTCCGTTTACGGGGCCTCGGATAAGTCCAGTATCGTTCTATCTCAAAGATTCCGTCTCTATATATACAGGTCTATATAGAAAAAATGTTTTAAGAAGAAATATTAATTATCAATCGGGAATTTTCACCTTTTAAATGTATGGCTAATATGTTAATTCGCATCATTACTTCTAAACAAATTGCTTTATCAAAATAAAAAAAATATTTAGCAGTTAAAACATAAATTTATTACCCTTTGAACATATTACTATAATGTAATTCGTATCATCATTTCTAAACGTATTGCTTTATAGAAACAAGTAATATAAAAAAAAATTTTAAGTCAATTCCTACTTATATCAACAAATAAAAATTTTATTTTTTAGCTACTTTTTATTAAATAGTTACAATTCATATAAATATGTGTATACATATGACAGAATCACAACATTAAGTGGTAATTTTATTGATTATAATTATTTTATTAATTGTATTTAATTTTATTAATTTTTATTGATTATAATTAAATTATAGTATTGTCATCCAAAATAATCATGTATTTAAAATTTCGGCATAAGTTCTCTCTCTCGATATGCAGACTTTTTTTCTTCAGTTTTTTTGTCGCCTACTTCGGGCGATTCTGTTTCAGATTCTGGCTACACTGATCCCCCCCCTTTTTTTTCCGGTCGGGTTCCGCGGTCTTTTCGTTTTAATATATTTGTGATATTATTTATTAATTATGTGTATTAAAGTTTTTTTTTATTTTAGCTATGGATTTTTTTGAATATTCTTTCATTATCAGAATTTGTTTCAATTCTTTTATTATTATAACCTTATTCTTATTCCATATTATTTATGAATATTTCTTTTTAATTACTGATAAAGTACCGCGTTTCTTGTTGTTTCAGGGTGGGGGGGATTTTGCAACTCTATGCTTCTTTGGCAACTAATGTCGCCAAAAAAAATATGGCCATTTTTCCAAAAAAAAGTCCTTATATCGAACTTGTTCGAAAATTTCAGCTCAATTGAGCGACTTAAAATGTATTTTATTAACGATTGAGAATTCCACTAAGATAAATAAATATATAGAGAGCGTGAGCTAATATAGTAGGAATTGAATAAAAAAATATTTAGCAGTTAGAACATGAATTTTTTTTTTCCAAAAAAGTAGACTTATATTTTCGTAAGAAATTACTGACACAACCACCCTACCTTTTCTCACATCCACACTTTTTTTTGTTGTTTTATTTAAGTTAACTACAATCCTGTTCGTGGTTTTACGGTTGCACCTTAATTTTTTAGGCGCCAAATCTATAAACTGTATTTTTAATTATACTGATCGGGACAAGGGAACAAAATTATTGTATTGTCATCGGTCCTACACAAGTGTGCGGAATTTTGAATTAATCCGACTTTTTAAAGTTGGTAAAAATCGCGTTCAAAGATTCCGTTACATACAAGTGGAACTTATAAAAGTATCTTAAAAATCTTAGTATGCATTTTTAATTCATAATGTATACATAGGAGCATTTGGCTCAAAGAATTGTTTCGTTGACATACATCCAAATAAATATGATAAAATAATTTTTTGCTTGTTAATATTTATTTTTATTAAAGTTGAAGTAGGAAAATAGTAAACCTTTCCTTTTTTGTAAATACATCATTTATTTACTAGTAATGTTCTCATAAAACACGATAAATCAATTAGATAATTGTTTATATGAATGCTTCAAACGTCAGTACATTTGAATTTATCCTTGGCCGCGGTAGCCGAGTGGTATAGGTATCGGATCGTGGCTTGCCTTGTCACGAGTTCGAGCCCAGTACCACTAAAGACCCGCCGTGTAGGGCAGCAATGCACGTTAAATATGTCGAGAGCTGAAACGTCCTCCCGTTGGTGTGGTGTGGTAGTTAGGAGAATGGGTGCCAGCTCAGGTGTCGTCCACGTCACTTGACCATGGTTCAAAATTACATGGTCCGTCGCCAAAAGCCCTCGTGTAGCTGAACAGTGCGACGTTAATATTCAATCAATTGAATTTATCCTTAATTCAGCTAACTATTATGTGAAGGATGTCTTAAAATCTAATGGAATATTTTGAAGAGGCGTGATTCATGACTAATGACTGATTTTTTTTTATAATACTTTAAATTAAATAACTTTCTTTCTCTTAACAAGTTGCTCTTTCCCTTCTGATTTTCATTATATTAGGCAGAGATTTTTTTTCAATGCTTTATAAAATTTTATTTATTCTGTGTTTGATACCGCTTTATATGAAATCAGTATATTAAAGGGGTGGGGTAGCCTTATAATGAAATGTTATGAAAAAGAAGACTTGAATTATAATTTTTTCCAAGATTTTCACGACTATTTAGGCCAGGGGTACTTGAAAAATTAAAATTTGTTGATTAGAAACTTCACATAAAAGCTATTAGAGACCACCTTTATTGCCGGAACACAAAAGGAGTAGGAGCATAAAATAAGTAAAACAGTTTATACTAATGTTCACAAAGCCATCTGTTACAATTTAAACAACTCAAAACAAAACACAATATGTAATACTCCATGCATTTTGCTATGAACGTTTCCAGTATTTTGAACTACATTTTTGTATTTTACATTAATTGTTTTCGCATTCCTTTAATAAACGGAATATTCCAAACTGGTTCAACAGTTAAAACCTTATTCACATGTGTGTACTAACTGCAGTATTGGTTCTTCTAAAATGTTCTGTCAGAATTTTATTTGAAAAATCATAGTTTTGATCACTAATTATGAAACCAGATACATAAGACACAACACTTTTTGTCCAAGTAAGGATCATTACTATGAATTGTAGTTATGAATTCATTCTAAAAGTTCAGCCAGTTTTGGAAGAATCACCACAGATTGTATCTATTTGAAGACATGAAACATTCATCAGCTTTGATTCCGAAATTTTTACTCTCTATATCGCTTTTATTTTTATTTTTACCACAAGCATCTTCACTACTTCCTTCTGAATTTGGTTTTTTATTGAGTAATCTCTGTATTTTTACTTGAAAGGTCACTTGTTTTTTTTTTTAATTCTTGACAAGAAACAATCTCATTTTCGAATTCATTATCTTGAACATGGTTCTCAATTCTTCCATCCAGAAAACTAAATTCTGACATTTTTAGATGAAGTTATACCTATAAGTCTACCAATATTTCCTACTTTTTCATTTCAGGAACCTCAGCAAAATAATTCATTTCACCTTTCGACAGTAGTTTTGTCGTCAGCTGTCTTAATACAGTCCTTGGCTTCAGATTCTCGACTACAAAATTTTTCTAGAAATGCCATAAAAGACAATGTACTAACCAAAATTTTTTGTGGAAGACTTAGTACATAGTTAATGTTGATATAAGAATAATACTTTTCTAATTTCTAGGTTACGTATATTACACATAGGTTGTTATAATATTGAAGTATACATTCTACTAATTTGTCCGTGACATAATGGAGTTTTTGAATTAATTTTAATTAATATTTATATATCAAGCCTCATTGTGACCTCGTTATTTTTGTCGTAGTTGGAAAATTGTGGAATATTTGGTTTTATATTTCTTTATAATAAAATGAATCCTTGATATGAAAAATTATAACGATGGTTCCCAAATTTTATGGCTGTGGGTAGCCTGGTGGTTAGAGCATCGGACTCCAGACCGGAAGGCCTGGGCTTTTGATGCCGATGCCATCAAATACCCTCCGAGTACACACGGAGTACGTGCTCGTTAAATCAGTGGGTCTTAAAGTCTTGTGGACTGAATCACGAGTGCAGCCGACTGGAGAATATTTCCCTCCCCTCCAGTCCCATGGCAAAATTGTGGAGGTGGTGTCACCATCTATCGTCCATTCGGAGAATTTCGCCGAGCTAATTCGTTCTGTCACCTGTATGGTGCTCAAGGCCTGGGCCAACGACAGGCGTACTTCTAGCCCTTTGCCACGATGAATTTCGTGGGCCTTGTTCTGACTACGTCAGACAGGTGGCACTAACCACACCACGAATTTTATCGTGAAGTTGTAGATAAAAAAAACCTATAGGTTTGCTATGGAATTTAATTTTGAATCAAATGGATGTAAATTGAGCAAAAGACACATTGAAATACATACTAAAAACAATGATAGTGAAATATTTCTAAATATATTAACTGTCTGAAATTTTCTTTTATTGTTGCATACGAAGTGCTGAGTGCTCTTTTTTTTTCACAGTAAATTAAAAATTAGTGAAAAATTATCTTCTGTCAAGCATGTTTGTGCAGAACACTTAAATTCATGTGCTGTTATAAACAAGAAAAATTTGTAATTTCTCGGAAGAAATCTATGTATTACAGTGCTTCTCAAATTTTCAATACTGGCGACCCAATTTTCAATCATAATTTTTATCACGCCCCCCTTATATAATAATAATAAATTGAATGCAATAATAATGTACTTTGACCCTAAAGCTATAGTATGATCTTAATTATAAACCGTACAAATTAATAAGTATTAAATTTTTTATATATGTTACTTTTAAGTAATAGGTTAATATAATATTATTATATACTGATGGGGGGCCGCCGGTCCCTAAGGATTGCAACTGTAATTTTTATATCTGCCCTGTTGTTGTTTACAAGAAAAGGAATTTCTGGGAGCGCCTCTCACCCCACCGAAAAGGGTGACGCGTTCCCACGCCTGGAAGAAGGCAATGTACCCATAAATACATCATGGTTTGGGATGTTTTTTGGGAATTTCCCGCGTTTGGGGTAAGTCATTGACCGCGAGAGGATATCCCTCCGCTGACCCCAGACCAATCAGAAAAGCTGATTGAGTTTCGAAAAAGAATCCGCTCCAGAATACACAAGTAAAAACCGCCGCGAAATATAAGCGCATGCACGACGAATTGAGACACTCTCTGACACAATTTTTATCACCGATTTTGGTCTGACGACCCTATTTGACGAACACCGCGGTTGGAGACTCTCGAGATGTCCACACCATGATTCCTCTCTCTCTCAGAAATTATTCAGTTAAGTAATCATGTATATCCTTAGTATTTAAAGTAATTTCAATCTTATTGTAAATAAATTAAGTGTTAATTTAAAGAACGGCCTTTTAATTTAGTGTCCTGTTTTATTTGTCTTTAAAAGATCTAATGTTTAAACTTAAGCTATAGTGTGACGCCAACTGAAATTTAGAACCGGGTTTTATTTAAAATGGATTTAACGAAATAAATTAATCAATTTAACATAAGTTAAACTGGCGTCGCATTATCTGGTGCCAGACCAGGATTTTAATTTTTTTTTGGTCGTTAGAAAAATTTTTTTTTACATCTTTTGAGTTAGAAAATTTTTTTTACATCTTTTTTTTTATATAAACGTTTCTTGATGGATCATCAGGGCAAATTTTCATCTCGTGTGCTACTGTGTATTTTATGTATTGCTCGAATTTGATACTGTGAATTTTTTTTCTTGCAGTTTTGGAGTCAGAGAGTCCGGGGTGCAGCGATATGACGCAGGTACTTGTGCTCTTTAATTTTTTTTTTCAATATTGATGTGAATTTTTTTTCTCTATGCATGTATTTACGCGAGAGCCGATTAGTTAAAAGTTTCATTTAAATTTAAGAGTTCATGAATTTCTGTTGCCTTGCACGAGTGCTTGAATTTTGTTTCAATAAACGGTTTTCGTTGTGAATTAGATTTGCTAGAAATTTTGTCTTAACTAGTAATTAAAAAACATGCCACGTACACGACAATCAGACCCCCTAATGACGCAAACGGCGTCCGGGAAATTTAATCTAATTGATCTAATTCCAATGTACGACGGAGGTGAATCGTTAGGAATACGCAGGTTCTTAGAGAAAATAAACGATGTTGCGAATTTAGGCAAAAGGGCTCGTGCAGGTAATTCGGCTCGTTAATACATTTCCGCGCTAAAATATTTGAGAGAGACTTAATTTTTTTTTTACAATTTTACGCTTCGTCAATTCGAAAGCACGCATTGAATGGTACCTGTCTCATACTTGCACCTTGTTTCATGTTATGTTTTATGTTTTTTTTTGTTACATCAAATTTTGTACTCATTTATTTAATGATTTCCTGTTATTTAATGAATTCAGTTAAAAATTTTTTATGCAGTTTGTTTATGTCTTGATTTTTTATGCTTAAATGACATAATGTTGTTTGTGGTTAATATCAATTTAACTCTAGATAAAATATATTTTTATGCTGTGTGTTTTTTTTGTGCAATATATTTAACAAATTTTGTGTAATGCAAATTATTCAATGATAATCATGAACGTACGTCAATTTTTAATTTTTATTAATTTTAAGCTTTAATTTATGTTTGCGGCAAAAGTCAAATTTTGAGATCTTTCTGACACCTGTCATGAAATTTTGAATGTTGTTACGATACATACATATTTGGAAATATTTTTTTCTCATCTATTACATAATTTGTGTTGTGATTATTATCTAGTAAATTTAATTTTTTTTCATACAAAAGGTTCCTCTATTGAATAGTTTATTTTATTATGATTTGATTGTGTATAACTGTGTACTTTATGGTTAAATTTTGATTTTGCATAGAAGATTAAGATTTTTTGGTAACGGCATTTTGTTGGAATTAATTTATTGCTAAAATTTGTTGGTGTATTAATTTTAAGTGGTTGTGTATTACTAAATGATGATAACATTGGAATTTATGCTTGTTAGGATATGGATAGAGATGGTTGTTTGAAAATTTTCTCTAGGAGATTAGGTTGAAACTTTAATAATATTTTTTCTCGCGCATGTTGTTTTGTTATGTGAGATCACTTAAAATTTTCTGGTTTCCGTTGGGTGTTTCAATGCTCATTTAATTTCTGCGTTGTTTGTTTTGCTATAGATTTGGAATTTTTTTTTGTGTTGTGGTTTATTCAGGGGTTCAGATTAATCGTGGTTGTTAAATTACTGTGCAGTCAATAATTGTGTCTCGCTTGTGTGCTAAACTGTACTAGGAATTGAAGGTCTTGTTTGTCGAGATGGTATTTCTGTTGGTTTAGATTAATTGTGGTTGTTAAATTAATGTGCAGACAATAATTGTGTCTCGCTTGTGTGTTAAACTTACTAGGCATTTTAACGTTTGGTCTATCAAAATGGTAATTTTTTTTTGTCGTTGATGCTAGGCTTACATGTGTTGATTTATGTTATCGCGTGGGTAGATTATTTAGCCGAGTGTTGATGTTGATTTAATTTTTTGTTCTGGATTTTAATACGCAGTTCTGCTTGTTATTTGGTAATAAGCCTTTTTTTTGTTGTTGTTGGTCAGCTAATGGTGTTAAAATTTTTCGTCCATTCGTTTCGAAAACGTGGGGAGAGCTTCTGTCCGCACCCTTTTTCGTCCGTAATCCCCCCCCCACGCGATCCGGTCAATGGCGGACACTGTTGTTGATTGGAATTTCTGTTTCTTGGCTACTCCTTGTCGCAGGGACTCTCCTCCCCGCGGGCAGCACAATTCAGGGGTGGAATTTTTGGATGTCGGATTCTTGCCGCCTTAGGAGGGGTTTTCCCCTCGCCCCCCCACTGCTGTCGCGACAGAGGGAAGAGACTAAGCAAAATTTTTCCAAAGGGTGTTCGTTTTTCCTTCCCCGTTGTTTCCTGAATTTGAAAATGTTGGAACAGGATTGGGCGTTGTTGCTATGAGAATTGGAAACTGTTGGAACAGGATTGGGCGTTGTTGCTATGAGAATTTGAAAATGTTGGAAGAGGATTGGGAGTTGTTGCTATGAGAATTGGAAACTGTTGGAAGAGGGATTGGAGAATTTGAAACCGTTGGAAGAATTGGGTTTTTTTTGTTGTTTCACTACTTGTTTAAGCGGTTGGATAAGTTTGAGTTAGGGATTTCGTAGAATATTTGAGAAAGTTATTTGAAGGAGATACATAAAGTTTGCACTGATGAATTTGTTCGGAAAGTTTTTTTTTTATGGAGATAGTTAAGTTTGTGTTCAAAGTGTACGTTTATTCGATAGTTGTTTTTTATGGAAATGGATAATTGAATTGAAAAGAAAGTCACATGGTTTATTTGATAAAACTATTTGATGTACTGAAGGATGTTTTGATTTAAGGATTTTGGGCAAGGGAAATTGAGTTGATATAATTATACGGTATAATTGAGGAAGTTGTTTTGATGTAGATAGGGTAATTTGAGTTAACGATTTGGTACGGTTTCGAGTAATTAAGTTGATGAACATAGATAAGTTGAATTAATGATTGTGTGGTATATTTAGGAATGTTTTGAGATGCATTTAGGAAAGTTCGAGTTGAGGATTATGCGAGATTTTTGTAAATAAGTTGATGAGCTAAGATGGGTTTTAGTTATTGGTATTGTGGAGAAGTCGATTAATTATTTGGATATTGCAGATAAGTCTAGTTAGTGTTATTGGGTATGTGAGATTTTGTGTACATAAGCTGATGAGCATAGATGGTTTTAGTTATTGCTATTGTGGAAAAGTCGATTAATTATTTGGATGTTGCAGATAAGTCTAGTTAGTGTTATTGACTACGTGAGATTTTGTATAAATAAGTTGATGAGCATAGATGGTTTTAGTTAATGGTATTGTGGAGCAATCGATTATTTGGAAGGTGCAGATAAGTTTAGTTAGTGTTGTTGAGGCATAAGATGTGAACGATCTGAGGTAAAGGCAATTTTGGATTATCGAGGAATCATTTTAAGGTTACTGAGAATTTTAGGTTTTTGTCATATAATTGTGTTTGAGTTATTGATTAGAGGATTTTCGATGAATTAAGTTAGCGGTATTATTGTAAATAGAGGATCTTGTTTTTCTTTTTATTTCGTGTTTGTATATTTGTTGCGCGTATAGTGAAACATTTTGAGTTTTTTTTTATATTATCTGGACTTGATACATTGTATTACGAAGATTGTTAAAAAGTTATGTTGATTAGTTTAGCGATATTTTTTTTATCTTGGAGTTTATGTTTAATTATGTGTAACACTTTCAATAATTTTCTTTTAGTTAAATTACTTTACTCTGTATGTGTCGCTTCATATGACTTGGGTTGCATATCAATTTTATGTTTTAATTTTTTTTTCTCTGAAATTTTCAACTGCACTTGTGATTTCTGGAATTCATTTCTCAAATGGAAATTCAAATGTATTAAATGTGGAAGAAATTTTTTTTTCTCCTTAAAATTTTTTTTAAACAATATTAATCGATATAGTTAATTTTTTTTTACAATCGGATTTGCTATTTTTTTTATTAGTCTTAATTCTGCACTCTGTTTCTTGTGTTGGCGGTTGCCGGCGATCGTCATATCCGCAGGAAATGGGATGGTATGTTTTGTTTGTTTTGCTTTTGTACACTTTGGGGGTGCATACTGATCACATGCGCACTCATAGTTTGCAATTCTAAATTTAATTACAGTAATTTTTCTTAATTTCATTTGTAACCAATGCTCGTGGTGATTTTTTTTTAAATTCCTTAGGCTACTCAGCATTCTTACAGGTTATAAATTTTTTTTTTCTTATCATTTATACGATTCGTTAACTTATAGAATTTTAATTTGCAAATCTGAATTAATTACGTTAATTTTTTTTAACTTTCATTTGTAACCAATGCTTGTAGTGAATTTTTTAATTTCTTAGGCTATTAAGCATTCTCCGAGATTATAAATTTTTTTTCTCTCCACTTATGCACACTCATCGTTTCAATCTCTAATTTTTTTTTTACTTTTACTTAATTATTTTCATTAAATATTGTTATCAATGCTCTTAGTGAACCATTGAAATTTTTACGCTTGAGTATGTAAAGAGTTCTGCTAGTTTTTTTTTGGTGGTCTGGGACTTTCACTTCACATTAGTCGTGTCAAGATTTCGATGTTAAACGATTATGAAGTGTCTGTTTCTGGGCGCCATGCTTGAATTGTATGTAAATGTTTTCACTGGCGTTTATTTCTCATCAATGTTTTTTGTTCAATACTCCTAAGTGTTGTTTTGTTAGTTGCGCAGTTGTTAGATACGCCAATTTTGTATTTTTTACGTGTTATTTGTCTTAATATTTTTTTATTCTTTAGTGGCACACGATTATTTGTGATTGTTTAATTATTTCTATTTGTCAGTCTGTGTCTGATGTTTTTGTGAATTGTTTGGGTGATCCATTCAGTAAATTTTTTTCCTCCTCTTCGTACATTAACGTCATTGTAGTTGTTGATAGTTAATTTGGTTTTTTTCCCTCACGGAATGGGTTAGGAACTTCAGAAATTGATTGTATTTTTTTTAACATTCTTATTTTCATTTTATGAGCGGTGAGAGGAGTTGGAAGTTGGTGCTTGGAGTCTTCGAGGGCGGTCACAAAGGGCCAAGTTTAATTTTTTTCTCATAACTGTTGTTTCATTACTAATATGGTTTCCCTGGGAGACAAAGTTTTTGTTATTTTTTGCAGTTTAGCAGATTTCTTTAGCAATATCTGAGCGACGATGGAGCTGCCAACATCATGGATGAGCATGGACAGAACCCCTCATCAAGACGTGGACAGCTGATCTTGAACTAGGAGTCTGTGAATTTTTGTTCTTGACATAGACATTTGCCGACGCTAGGCCAATTCTGTATTTCGTTTGCTTACTGAAATGTTTTTTTTTCATTTTAGTTTTGTTAATCTGAGAGGGGAGGAGTGATGGGGGGCCGCCGGTCCCTAAGGATTGCAACTGTAATTTTTATATCTGCCCTGTTGTTGTTTACAAGAAAAGGAATTTCTGGGAGCGCCTCTCACCCCACCGAAAAGGGTGACGCGTTCCCACGCCTGGAAGAAGGCAATGTACCCATAAATACATCATGGTTTGGGATGTTTTTTGGGAATTTCCCGCGTTTGGGGTAAGTCATTGACCGCGAGAGGATATCCCTCCGCTGACCCCAGACCAATCAGAAAAGCTGATTGAGTTTCGAAAAAGAATCCGCTCCAGAATACACAAGTAAACCGCCGCGAAATATAAGCGCATGCACGACGAATTGAGACACTCTCTGACACAATTTTTATCACCGATTTTGGTCTGACGACCCTATTTGACGAACACCGCGGTTGGAGACTCTCGAGATGTCCACACCATGATTCCTCTCTCTCTCAGAAATTATTCAGTTAAGTAATCATGTATATCCTTAGTATTTAAAGTAATTTCAATCTTATTGTAAATAAATTAAGTGTTAATTTAAAGAACGGCCTTTTAATTTAGTGTCCTGTTTTATTTGTCTTTAAAAGATCTAATGTTTAAACTTAAGCTATAGTGTGACGCCAACTGAAATTTAGAACCGGGTTTTATTTAAAATGGATCTAACGAAATAAATTAATCAATTTAACATAAGTTAAACAGGCGTTGCATTAATACCTGAGAAACCTGCCGAACCAGAGAGACCTGCCGACCCTGAGAGACCACCGTTGGAGGATTCCTCTGTTTTCATGGATAATGCCAAAGTGATTCCACCCCTCATCACTCGTTGTGACAAATGTACCCAGACCCTTTCTCCCTCCTTCCACGTCCAACGCCTTGATCTTGGAAAGAGACGCATGGAACCACCCTTGGCCCCTAAAAGACTCAAACAGGAACCCTCGGAGGGTTCAAACAACATTATTTTGTGGGTGCCTAGACATCATCCTCTCATGCAATTGGGCCACAATGGATTCCTTATTCAACCCACCAATGTAAATGGTATCAATAAATGATGCATGATTCAACCCTGTCTCTTTTTATTTTTTTACTCGAAAGCCCTTATCACCCATTTCCTTCTCTCTTATCAGTAGACTTTCTCCTTCTGTCCACTATAAAAGCAGGGCTCAGAAGCCAGTCGTATCATTTTACTCAGAGACATGGAACACGAATTAGCCTTCACACTGAATCTTGCCATGTACCAAGAGGCAGACCTTGGGGATTACATCACTTTCATGACAAACTTTCGGGGCGTTTTAAATCGTTTAAAACCTTCCGAGGTGATTGAACTGGAAACTGTCTATGCCGTCAACATTATCGATTTGATGATGGAAGTTCTACCTGACCACGAACCCCATGACGTGCCTTGGTTTGAAAGTTTTTCCTATTTCGAACCTGCTGACCTGGACAGTGAATTTATGGAGCAAGAGGCTGCCAAAGGGAAAGACGCCTTTGTCCAAGCCTTATGGACTCAGTATGCCATCCCCAAGTTATATTTTTTGGTGTACAAGGCTTGGAGACACTATGGTGCTCAAAACTTGACCACCTGGACTCTATTGGCGCAAGCAGTGTTGGACGGGTGTTTTGGGCAGAAATGGCCCGATTGTGTCTTCCAAGTGCCAGACTCGTGTTCGATTTGCCTCAGCACGATGCACTGGCCGGAAAAGACGCAATGCGGCCATGCATTTCACTTGCGTTGCCTCCTCCGACATCTGGATGTGAGTCACACGTGCCCCCTCTGCAGAACACCCAACCCCCTGCTGACCCCTTAGACACTGCATTGAGCCCCAGAAAAATGGGAGAATGATTACTGGAAAGGAGCATAGCTCGGGACCAGTAGTCGTTCTCCCATTTTTTTTGGCTCCTCTGTATGCCAACGTTGGCCGAGAAGCATCCGTTTGGAAACTAGTAAAAAGAATCATTTTGGAAAATATTTTTACAAATATTGTTGAAATTTATTTTATTATTTCATCTGTATTTTATAAAATTATTTTTATTCATTCAATTATTTTTAATATATTTTTATTCTTTATATTTTCATCAAGACATTCACATTATTATTACATAAACTCATGACGTCATACATCAGAAACACAAAGATTCCTTCTTAAAGTAGTAACCGCGATAATGAGAGGGGTTTATGAGAGGGTTTTGAGCAGGTAAATAGGCCTGTAAAGAGCCAAGTTTTGTATCTTTTTTAGGTAAATACTAGAGATGTGAAGCAAAAGACAACCATTTTATAAGGATGAAAATAGTTTTAAAAAGTCATGAAACGGGTCAAGTTTTGTATCTTTTTTTAGGTAAATACTAGAGATTTGAAGCAAAATACTACCAAGGATGAAAATTGTTTAAAAAAAATCATGAAACGGGTCAAGTTGGATTTGGAATAAATGTTGTAAGGGAAGCCTCCAAACGGTAATCACAGGCACCATTCAACGTTGGGCATCCCAGCGTTTCAATCGAGTCCCGTCTTCTTCCAAGGGTCGAAGGAGGGTAGGCATCGTTCAAAGAATGAAACATGAATGGGGAAAGCCTGAAACGAGAAGACTAAAAAGGTAAAAAGAGAAATGGGGAATGGCCAAGCATGCAATGGAAACAAACCAAATATGAAATGGCGACAGGCCAAGCATGAAATGGAAACAGGCCAAGCATGAAATGGAAACAGGCCAAGCATGAATTGGCAACAGGCCAAGCATGAATTGGCGACAGGCCAAGTATGAATTGGCGACAGGCCAAATATGCATGGTGACAGGCCAAATAGGAAACAGGTCAAGCATACAATGGAAAAAGGCCAAGCATGAATTGGCAACAAGCCAAGTTTTTTTTTAAAAATCATTTTAATAAATAAGGTCAATACTCACTTGTTACATAATAATTTTGGGACAGCAACGAGGGACATGTTCAAGTCGTCTGCCTCTTTTTACAGACATCTCAGTAGATGGTCCAGCACCCCCTTGTGTGCTGTCCAGAATGTCGGGAGCCAATGATCCTACGTCACTTTTATGGTAAACATGCGTCCGAGAAACATCATTTGGACCGTCGTAAGTAATGCCTGTTTTGTTTCGGAAGGAAACAATGGCCTCATGGGCAAAAGAATCGTCCCGAAAACGTAAACCTTGTCACGGCATGCTTGCAACGTTTCGTAGGCCAAGGAGGAAAGTGAGGAAGAGGAGGCAGTGGAGGAGGAGGAGGAAGCATGTGGATGTAGAGATTTTCAACCCGTGCCTCGTGACATGCAGGGTCGTCGCAAAGACAGAGTGAGTGAATATGTAGGGTTTTACGATTCTCTATTTGAAAAACCCGAGATGTGGGAGGAACGAGTCGAATTTCAAGGGGGTTTGGGAAAAGATGTGTGGGGTATGGTCCAGCGCTATCTGAGGGAAGACTTGGTGTGGTTTCACATTATGGTAAAGTGGTTTATGGTGGTTTCACATATGGTATTATTTCGTAAGGAGATAGAAAAGATTCGGGATCAGTTTGTCCTGTTACCCTTTTGGTGCCTGTGCGATGGATTGGTGAATGAGAAGGGTAAAATACAACATCGACACATGATTCTGGCGTGTGAACCAGAGAGTTCGTTTGAAGACGTGTGGAAGGGAAAAATTCGTTATGAATTTCCAAACAGCGGTCGGGCCAAGAAATGCATCAAGATGAATAGCGCCTTTCATCTGGTGCGAACCGTAATGTATGTGAGTCAACCGAAATCGTCGTGCGACAAGGACGAGATTCCAGACAATTTGAGGAATCCGGAACAGCGGTCCCATTTTCACATCAATCGACCCTTGCATCTGCACAGTATTGCCTTTCTCTACACGCTGCTTCCAGGAGGAATAGAAAAATTGCTTTGGGAGCAGGTGGGCAGTAAAAATGTGGCGAAATGGGAAAAGAAGACGAGACGAAGGACAGATGCGTGGGGTCATTTCAAATGGAGTGTACCCATCCATGTGACGGGATGGAAATTTTTAAACTGTGTGATTCCCAACCGTTACGAGGAAACGGAGGAATCGACTCCTCTATATTTGAATCTATGCGGTAACAAAAAATTGTATTTGAAGGAGGGAAATAACGGGGGGAATGGTTCATTTCAAAGGATTAGAGACGAACAGTACGTGTTGTCTCGCAAACAACAAAATATCATGAATGAAATTAAAAATGTAAAACAAGAGTGGGCCATGGACCAAAAGGTGATATTAAAGGCCAAACTCAATGAGATGAAAGCCAAGAATGACCTGATTCAAAAGGAAAAGGATATATTGAAAGAGAAAAATGACCAGATTCAAAAGGAAAAGGATATATTGAAAGAGAAAAATGACCTGATTCAAAGGGAAAAGGATATATTGAAGCAAGAAAATGACGTCTTGAAAACCAAAGAAAATGAGTTAAACTCTAAAGAGCAAGGTATGTCACGCGAAATTAAAATATTGAAAAGGGTATGTTTACAGGGAAAAAGAGTGGACAGAATCACTTCCAATCCATGGCGTTGGAACAGTCGAGTAAAAAGATTATCTCGACCTCCTTCAGCTATCTCTCAACTTTCTCGTTCACTCGCAAATTTTTCAGACTTAACTTGATGGCATTCATCAATGACTTGGAAGATGCTTATAATCTCACAGTAAAAAAAAAAAAAAAAAAAATTTTTTTTTTTTTTTAGTATTCAAATATTTTTTGATAGAAGGGTTTAAAAGATCTGGCACGTCTCATGATATTCATTCCTGCAAAAATGAATTCGCCAGACTATAATGATTTTATTGACATGTTTAGTGTGCCAACACCAATTTCACCTTTGCCACCGACTCCAGTAGCTTCTCCCTCCCATGAAGCCTCTGAAGATGTCATTTATGATTCGTTACCCCCCATGGAGCAATCTACCGTTTCCGAATCACCTTTGAAAGATCTCATGGAACCCTCTAGGCTTCCCGAGTCACCTTTGAAAGAACCCGTGGATTCCAAGCCACCCAAGGTTTCTAAATCACCTAATCCACCTGTCAAGAAGGCCCATGTCAAGAAGGTTCATTCAGTGATTCATCGTTCTCCGCGATCCAAGGAAAGATGGCACGAGGAGAATGAAGAACGAAGGAATGAGAAAAGATGGCACGAGGAACCAAGGCCACGAGATCCCAGATTGTATAAAAGATCCAATTTCAGACCCCCGTATCAAAGGCATCATTTCAAACCCAGAGGGTTTCAAAGACCCCCTTATGCACAGCAATTGATGCCCACTTCCCAGGAAAATGCCCAAGTATTTTTCCACAGCCAAGGTTTGGCCGTGTTGTGTATTAGAACCAGTGGTTTCACGCTGACCAACGGAGTCGTCTCGTATGCCATGGATCGAGAATGTCCCCACGAACAGTTTAAATTTTTACACTATCTCAATGTCGGTACCATTTGTGACACCGACCAACATTCTAAACAAACTTTCAAGGACATTCAAGCCAGTTGGAGCTCTTCGAGCCCCTTCAAGCGAACCCCTGTGATGTTGTTAAATTCCAATGGACGCGAGCTGGGGCAATGTCCGTTTTGTAATCAAACCACCTGTCATCGTTGGATTGCCGTGCAAGGCATGTGTGCCATTTTGCATCAACCCATCAATCCCATTTTTCACTCGTGATTGGCTACGGATGACTCCGCCCACATCCTGTTTGAACGTATAAAAGAAGACGCGTCTCGACGCTTCGTATCAGTCGACGCTTCGCTTTAGTGCACGATGGACCGAATTGATGCCTTTCCCGAGCACATTTCCACGACCGTGATGCCCGTGATGCTGCCCGAGAAACCCGACGCCTTAGAATATGCCGCTCGGCAGGGACACGTCCGGGCTTGCATCATTTATCAGGAACCCAACGCTAAACGAGTGTTTGTCTTGTTTTGCAAAGACCATTGGTACCAAAAAAAGACGTTGTTGGATAATTTCAAGCGTCCCATCTTGGAGGCCAAGCACTTGAACGAATTCAGGCCCGACGATGTCTTGTGGGAGAAAATCTCCAAAGGACTGTTGAGAAATCCCGATCGAATCCTGAAAAATACCGACAAGAGAATGGTGTACATTTACAACAACATGTTTTTTGTGAAAAAAGATTTTACGTTTGGCTTTCGAACGGTAAAGTCGGGCGAGATTCACTTGATTCAAACGACCCACGTGCCAATGCTGATTTATGAACTGCCATCGTCTAGTCTCGGGTGTCGAGCCAATCCCAATTTGTATCGGAGGAGCTTTGAGCCCTATGACCAGATGCTCTATCATCGAATGGTGTTGGAACCTCACACGGCGTACCCGATCCCGGCTGGAACCCGTTACATCTTGTTGACGGTGCAAAAGACGGTGTTTGGTTTGGACATTATCCCCGAAATGATTCTCCCCCAGCTCATGGAGAATGGATTTAACCTGGGGGATTTTAGACAAAGGAAACGCTTTGATCAAAAGGCCTACAAGCTACCACCTCCGACCCCGGCTCATGTACCGGCCGAGACAAACAAACGACCTTTGGAACAACAGCCCAAGCCTTTTTCCAAAAAGAAAAGAGTGGTTATCGCACCCGTCATCAGACCATCTGTGGCTCCTGTGGGGATTGCCAGACCTGTCACGGCCTTGTCCACCCCTCAACCTGTGAGTATTTCAGATCCACCTGAGCAGACAACACCTCAGATCCTTTTACCAGATCCACCTCAACCACCTGATCTGACAACATCTCAGATCATTCTACCAGATCCACCTGTGGTCGAGACAACATCTCAGATCCTTTTACCAGATCCACCTGAGCAGACAACATCTCTGATCCTTGTACCAGATCCACCTGTGGTCGAGACAACATCTCAGATCCTTTTACCAGATCCACCATCTAAGCAGACAAAACCTCAGATCCTTTTACCAGATCCACCTGTGGTCGAGACTTTGGAGCCGACCCTTACGGATGACTCTTCCATAGAGCAAATCATGTCGTCCGTATTTGGAGACTATTTGCAACAAGGGATTCCCTCGGCGCATTCTCAAGAACCTCAGGTGCTGGACACGGTGCCTTCCCTGTTTGACGAGAGTAATGATCTCATCTCGTTTTTGGATCATTTTGAAGCAGGGTTGGCCATAGAGCAACAAGAAACTCCCATGGACTTGACCATGCCCCGTTTGAAAAAAAAAGTGAAAAAGACTGTTGGGTTCTAAGTGATTGAACCGTTCAATCTGTCTATTCGCAATTGTTTGCCTTGTATGTAAATATTATTTGTAAATAGTGTAAATATTGTAAATATTATCTTGTAAATATTTTTTGTAAATATTGTAAATATTTTTTGTAAATAAATTTAATGTTTGCTAGAAAACAGTCTCATTTTTTGTCCAAAAAATACCAAGCTTGGAGACAAGAGCATGTAAAAAAATGGTTTCGGTACAACACTTGTTGGACCAGTGTCGACATTGCACCACTATCGTCTTTGGAAACCTGGGTCGGTGGCCGGATCGAGTCACGTATTACGAGCAAGACTATTCTTATACCATCCTTTTTGAACCCAACTTTGGGGTGCATATTCCTCGATCGTTTGGAAAAACGGTGATTGTGTTTACGAGTCATTTGGATCTGACCTGGGACCAAGGGGTCGAGTTGAGATTCTTTCAAGTAGGTCGTACTCATTCTCACCGAGTTTGGGAGGCGTATCAACCTCACATGACGGATGCATACAGTGTGGATTTGACAGACTGCCTTCGAGTCGCAGACGTGTACGTGAAATGGTTGACGTGGTTGGACGATTGGGAAATGCATCGAGACGATCCTGTGCCTTGGCGCATGGTGGGTCTCCAACCTTAGAAGCGGGCTTTGGAACAACACGTGCAGCGCTCGCATGAAAAGGCTTTGGCTCATGGGATGCCCTCTGACGTCACGCTCCTCGACCATATATAAAGCGAGCCACCCGCCGCTCGCATCATTCTGCTTTTCTCACATTGAAGCAACATGTCTGTGTTGAGTCAACCCGCCTATTTTGCGCATGCCAACATGTTTCATCACGAGGGCAAGCCAGTGCCTATCGAATTGTCCATTGCCACGATTCCCAGGGATGGCAGCGATCCCGAGGTAATGTGCATCACCGTGAATCATGCCGGGCAACCATCCAAGCCCAAAGATGTTCGATCCAACTGCCAAGAGAATGCCCGTCTTCGTCTGGTATACCACCCGTTACCCAAGAGTGTGCCCGTGGAATACCTACCCTTTTGCGTGAGGAGTAAGTTTAGTCAGCTGGCCCGAGGCAACAGGGGCCTGATGGTGGTCAAAGGATTAGAACAACAAAAATTTTTCAAGAGCTCGGACTGTATGCCATGACCCTGGAGAACCTGCCGAAATTTAAAGACATTTGCGACGGAACCTTTCCCGACCCCGTGCATGAGGGTGTGCACGAGGAAGAGGACATGTCGTGCTGCACCATGCTAAAATCGTATCAATTTGCCAAATACCTGCAGCAGTTTAATAAGCTGCATGCTGAATGGAGCTACAAAGTGTCGGTATTGACACAGTAAAGGGACATTGGCCCGGAAAAAGGGGGATCGAATCGACACAACAGTCAACAACCCCTTTTTTCGGGTAACATAATGTACCAAGATTGAAATGCACATTTTAAAAATGTGTGCTGTTGGATAAATTCATCTGTATTTTAAAAACTTGGCACTGAATCGTGCTGTTGGATGCACCAAGATTAAATTTATTCGTATTTTAAAAACGTGTGCTGTTGGATGCACCAAGATTAAATTCATCTGTATGGTGGAACCTTGGCGCTGAATGAAAAGATTTCTTTCATCAATGTCTGGTGATTCAAGATTGGAAAAGCATCAGCCAATAGGAATCGATTCACGTGACCCCAGTAGAGTATAAAAGGCGAGCGCTCAGCCACCAGAGACATTCTCACTCAGCAACATGTCTCATCTAGCGTTTTTTGCCCATGCCAACGTGTTTCACCATGGTGGTCAACCTGTTCCGATCGAATTGTCCATTGCCAGCATACCGGAGGATGGCACAGATCCAAAAGTAATTTGCATCACGGTGGATCATTCCAACCTCCTCACGACTGCCAAAGACAGCAGGGCTAACACATTAACGAACGGCTCAGCTTAAAGAGCCACCTGCCTGGATCTGTACCTCTCGAATACCTGGATTTCTGCGTCAGGGGAAAGTTTTGTCAACTGGCCCAAGGAAACAGTGGCCTCATTGTCGTCAAGGGCTCGGATCAGCGGAAAATTTTTGAAAAGCTGAGACTTTTTACGATCAACCTGGAAATATTGCCCCATTTCCGGGATTTGAATGACCGCGCCCTGCCTGACCACCTGCACGATGATGAGCACGAGGGCTTTGACATTTCCGAGTGCACCATGGTGAAATCGTATCAATTTGCACGATACCTGCAGCATTTTAACAAGCTGCAGGCTGAATGCAAAAGACAGACGGCTCATCTAGTAGAGTGAGTCAAAAAAAAATTTTACCGAAAAAAGGGGAATCGAGTCGACTCGGTCCCCCTTTTTTCAAGACACACAATATGCCAACATTGGATGACATCTTTTTTAAAACTTTATTACGACATGCACCAGTCAATAGGAATCGTTTCATATGACCTCATTAGAGTATTAAATACACCAAGATTGGAATAATATAGATTAAACTTACCTGTTGTCGTCTTCTTATCACACCCAGATTGGATGGCTTGTCTCGTTGAGTGGGCATATCCTCTGTTTTCTCACCAAAATGCATGTTAGGGCTTGTCTCATTGAATTGGCATGTTTTCTCACCAAAATGCATGTTAGGGCTTGTCTCGTTGAATTGGCATGTTTTCTCACCAAAATGCATGTTAGGGCTTGTCTCGTTGAGTTGGCTGATCCCCCGTTTTCTCACCAAGATGCATACATTTCATTTGGGGCCGAATGAATGAGCAATACATTGTATCCATCACAAAATAACGCAATTACCAACCTTGTAAATAAAAATCCCGTGGGAGACGTATTATACATTTCAAAAAGGTCGTTTTCCATTTCCAATCATTTTTTGAAAGGGTCACGGTGCTCAGCTATTTTTTCGACCGACTGTAGCAAGTTACGAATGGGTTAGGGATCCATTTGAAAATACTTCAAAAGGGCTCTCGACTGACGAAAAAAGATCTTCTCTCTCTCTCTCTCTCTCATAGATTTTACATCCAGTAACGAAATTAAAGGGCAATTTTGTAATAATTACTCTTTGAATTCTGGATAGAGGTGGATGCTGAATTTTCTGCACTGAAAACAAAAGCATTTCGTATACTATTACCATTTTCAACATCATATCTTTGTGAATCCGAATTTTCTGCGATGGCTACTTTGAAGACAAAATATAGATCTCAGCTAAATATAAAAAAATAACTCAGAGTGTCAATTTCTAATTTTTAGCCTTCCTTTGAAAAACTTTGCTTTGCAATGGAAGCCCATGGAAGTCACTAATAAACTTGTTCTTATACTGGCTGAAGTATCCACTCTTAACACGAGTTTATTTTTTTTAAAAATGATAATACATTGTTCTTGATATAATAGCTTAATTGTAAGGAGAGTAAAACCAAGTGCACGACAATGTATACAAAAATGTAAAATGAATTTTTGAAATGAATGCTCACATTATAAATGGTTTTGATAATGCTCATTTATAAATGGTATCAAATGACAGCGACATATAGCTATTTTGCCTGCCTTATCTTTCGAATGCTTTACTTCTCGTTTCTACGTAATATGATCCAAAAATTCGGGGACAAGGTGTAGGAAACCTTACCCCAAATAGTTCACTGTATCGAAGCACATCCACCTTCTACCGGCATTCGTGTAACTTCTGGAAACCATTTTTTGCAACCTCACGTAAAATCTCCTGCGATGCTACTTTGATGACACAAAACGGCGTCCCTGTGAATGCTTTTTCATTGATGGGTACAGATAAAAGTCACCTTGAGTTAAGTCTGGTGAATGGGGAGGATGCGGAAGCACGTTGGTGCGAGTTTTGGCGATGTATCTCTTTTACCAATTGGGATCGATGTGCTGGTGCGCGTTGTCGTGTAGAAAATATCAGTCGTCACTCAGCCAGAACCGAGACTATTTATAACGAATGGATTCCCTCGAACGACGTCGAGAATTGAATAGCCTCAGCGATTTGTGTAAGTTTTTGGTTACGATCTTTTCGAACACATTCAGACACCAACGCAACATTTTTTTCGTTTCGTGAAGTCAAAGGGTGTCCAACGCGTTTATTGTCTTCTATGGATTCTTCGTCCTCCTTAAGACACCGATCCCATTCGTAAACCTTGGATCTCGTCATCGTAGATTCACCATACACCTTACTTAGCATTTTCAAAGTCTTCATTGGTGTTTTACCTTAGCGAATTTAATGATCGAGAAAAGTCGTCTTTCTTACATCGCCGAGCAAGCTTCGGAAAATAACATCTACGCTTATGGTTTGGTCACATTACATGGACTAAGCAAACCTGGCCAGGTAGGGAAGGGTTAGGGGAATCCATATCAAGTGGTTTAACTGTAAGTACTTTCTTTCGTCATCAGTAATGGCAGCAGTCCTCGAATTTTTGGATCGTACTACGCATAAATAAATCCGTATAATTGTAGTCTTCATTCGCATCAGAGTTCTCTTTTTGTTTTGGCGGAAAAATGATAATTATAACAATAAATTGTGAAATTTCATATGAAACTTGGAAAAGTCCTACTGATAATTTATTGAAACAGGTATATGGCAATGAAGGTTCAAAGCGCTCACATGTTTCTGAGTGGTTTAAGCTTTTTCAAAATGGCCTGGAAGACGTGAAAAATGATTCACGCCTTAGATAATCCAACCACATCAAAAACGGTTGACAATACCGAAAAAAATCGATAATCTATTTCATCAGTTAAGTACTCATGCATTTGCTGAGACTGTAGGAATTGACAAAGATTACATACGGGGACATAATATGTTTGGCATGCAAACAGTCTGTGCCGAAATGGTTCCTAAAATTCTCACATTTGAAACACAAAAAGCTTGCATAAATGTTTGCATTGACATTTTAAATATCATTGAAAATGAAGCTAAAGTATTGAAAAGGATAATAATGTGTGTGGAATAGTACACTCATGTCCATAAATTAAGGATAACGAAGTTCAGGCAAAGAAAGAGATAGAAGCAAAACAAATTTCACTTATTTGTAAAGTCTATTTATTAAACAAAAGGTAAAGAGCAAAAAAGATGCTATATGTTTGACATAATTAATAAAAATTGCGATTTTTACTCCCTGGAGCAAATTTCAAAAAAGGACCTATTTACAAAAAACAGTATAACAGGGTTAGTATGATGGTTATTAGAGAATATGTCTCCTGGACGATGCAATACAGGCCTTACAACGCCTAGGCATGCTGAGTATCAAATTATCAATCAGATCTTGGGGAATTTTACACTACTCATCAAGCAATGCCCTCCGAAGTTCCGGTACACAGGTGGGAGGTGGTTGACGGGCTGCAATTCGTCGGCCAAGCATATTCCACACATGCTCTATTGGATTCAAGTCCGGTGAGTATGCTGTCCAATCTATACGGGTGATATCCTCCGATAGAAGGTATTCGTCTACAATGTTTGCACGGTGAGGACGGCCGTTGTCATCCGTAAACAGAAATTCAGCACCCATGGCGTCCCGAAACAAACGTACATATTGTTCCAGAATGACATCCCGATAGATGTGGCCTGTCAACGTTACACTCTGAACATGCAGGTCAGTTCTGGAGCCAAGAATAATTCCTCCCTAAACGAGCCATCCTGCACCACTGTAACGGTGTCGTTCAATGGTGTTCTCTTGGTGGTAACGGGTACCTGGCGCTCTCCATATTAAAGTCCGGGGAGAATCAGACTACAAACTAAATCTGGACTCGTCGGAAAATATCACACATGACCACTGTTGTGGTGTCCACAATGCATGCTCTCTACTCCAGGTTAATCGCAGGTGACAGTGAGTTGCGGTAATTGGAACACATCTGAAGGTCTACGAGCGTATAGACCAATGCGCTCTAAGCGTTTGTACACGGTCTACCTTGAAACTGTCCTACCGGTAGCTGAAGAGAGCTGACGAGACAGGTCTGATGCTGTGCTCCGTCAGTTTCTTTTGGCTGTAACTGCCAAATACCGGTCCTCATTCGGCGTTGTAACTCGGGGGGCGACCTGTGCTGTAACATCTACTCACATTACTATCATCTTGGAATTGTTGCCAAAGCCTGGAGATGACACTCTGGGCGATTCCAAGTTCCTCGGATACTTCCAGCTGGGTACGTCCACATTCCAGTGGTTTAATAATTCTATCGCGTAAAAATTATCCAAATTCTTCCTTTGTGCCATAACTATGCGGTTATTGCACTGAAAGGCTTTTAAAGCGCTTGTGAACAATTTTACTTCTTTGCTACCATTCCTTATATACACCTCTCTTACACTCTCGTCATTGTGATGTACTATCCACGCTATCTGGTGGTTTCTTGTAATTTGCATGTTCTTCTTCAAGATGTGTGTGATGATTCTACAGGGGAAATTTTTATTTTAGAGTTCAATTTCTGTGTGATTCTGAATTATCCTTAATTTATGGACATGAGTGTATTTTACAAGCTTTTATTTAACTGGCAATAAAAATTGTTCGGGTGGAATCCTGCAAATCAATTTTGAAGCTGACATCTTCATGCGATTAAGCTAAAATTTATTATACACGTTTAGTTTGGATGACAATGCACGTTTTGACCATTTATATTCGGATATCGCTGTTAGTTAAAAAGGTATTAATTTAAAACCTTTTACCCCTGTTAGCTTTTTATTCTGCCGAGCAGCTTATGGAATTGAGCTTAAAGAAGTTCCGATTTTTCAACCTTTGTTAAAAAACCATCTTATTCTGTCTATCATACTGAGACAAAAATAGTTACATAATCGGAAAGATTATTTATTTCGCCACGACACGGTGTATAACTCTTTTTTAAAAACAATCTTATTTTTTATTTGTGACGATTTTTTCTAAAATGAGTCGAAATCGATGCGTTTTCAGGAAAATGTTTTCTAAATCGTTCCGTATGAATTTTTTTTCGTGTCAATGAATCGATATTCTGCACTAAGAAAGTTCAGGCTTTTCTCTTTTAGAATCAGTTATATAAAAAATAAAATGCTGAAAACTTTTTTTTTACTCTTTTTCTAAAATAACTCAAATTTTTAATAAAACTTTTAAAAACTTCGTCATTTTTAAAGCTGTTTTCGTTAAAAGTACGAGAGCTCTAACTAAACCCGAAGCACATTTTCAGAAAGAAAAATGACCCAATTTCCATGGAAATTTGCATTATAATTCGTACCTCTGTTAACAATATAGTATTTTTTAAAATTTCAAAATATTCCGTGAATACTTTCTTTTTGGTTTTCATACGTGAAGAGGCAAAGCCCATTTAACCTTACGGTCTAAGAAAAAAAAATGCGAAACACATTTTATACCAGAAAAAATGAATCAACTCGGTTAAAAATAGGAAGTATGATAACAAATACTGCTCTTTAAAGGATAGCGAAGACAGAATATCCTATTAATGTTTCATTTCTTTTATATCTGAAAAAATGTTCCAAATTCGGGTCCTATTCTTTACCATTAACCGAAAGCAGCCTGAAAGAGAACCACACGAAACTTTTTTTTTTCGTTTGTAGAATAGTATTATCCAAATTCTGCACAAAGATTGAAAAATTGGTTTCAAATTACGTACTTGAAAAAAAGTTTTTGTGTTTTTCGTTTTTAATATAGTATCTTAGTAAAAGCAAAAAAAAAAAAGTTTAAATATTTTGATTAATTTTGCTTTGTCCAATGTTGTTTTCGTCTTACAGTGTTTATCCCCCCCCTCATTATCCTCTTGCTGCGGCCCGAGTTAATTATCAATCACATGTACGTGGTCTGGCGGGAAAAAAGATTGAGTACCCCTGAGCTAGGCTGTTGAAAATTTACCGGCAAACGACCTTGCAACAATGCGTTGAATGAAATGAACAGACTGAGAAACCTGTTCAGCTATAACTAAAAAGTAAAAAATAAACTAAAAGTATAAAAAAAACTTTTCTTTTAAAACTTTTTTTACTATCAACTTATAACGTCATTATACAATTTATGACACTGGAGTAGCTAGACCTGAGTGGGCCCCGTATCAAAATTCCTTCGGGTACCCCTTTTTTAAAAATAAATATAAATTATCACATAAACGAAGTTTGTTTGAAAGTGTTCAAATAATTACACATAGATTGACGCAAAAAAGGCTTTATTAATTGATAATTAGGTACTTTTGTGTTTAATAGGTACTTTTCTCGATTTTTTTTCTGCAAATGCATTTATGATAATATCCCTAGTAGAAGAGGATTTTGGTTTTTCCAGTTCATTCTATCGACAATATTGCTCAGTCTGATAACCGGTCTTGCCGTATCGAAGTTCGAAGATAGTTTTTAATAATTTTTAGTTTAGAGAAGCTTCTTTCACAGCTGTTGCACTTATAACTGGAAGAGTTGAAAATAGCAGGCATGCTGTTATAATATCCAGAAAACTGGAAGAGAGGTTTTTGAAATTAATTAATAGTAATTCTGCAAGCTCTTTGAATGAATTTTCTGAATTTCCGATTTTAAACAACCTTTTAAGAAAACTCCCTAGTGGTCAGATAGAAACGTGACGTCACAAGCGGTGACCGGATCCTTAATGCACAGTTGCAATCAGCAAAAGACGTTTCTCAACTCCACTCGTTTTATGGCTTTTGTTTACATTTAGTTGTAAGTGGCACATTTTGGGCGTAGCGTTAAATAAAGAGCACTTTTTGAGTTCCTCACACCCTCGGGCATTCCTCTTCCGCACGGTCAAAGGAAAAGAGGTTGCTTGTCATTGGTAGATGTGCAATGAAGTCATTATTCTGGGTTGCCTGGTTTGGCGTTATAGCATTTTTCTATGCCGTAGTGGCTCATTGAAACATAAAAGTTTTGTCCCAATTTGGGAGATTGTTTTTCAGGCAGTTTTTTCTTCCGTGTCTTGAGTATAATAGCTAAATTCTCCCTTGCGTATGAAATTTTCACTGTAAAAATAACAATCGGTTCTTTTTTTCATTCACGTAAATCAAAATATTTTTAATGGATTCAATTTTGTAGAAGAAATATATATTTGAGCTTAGTAAATGAGGAATTCAATTACAAATAAAAAAATTGTTATATAATTTTTAATAATCCATTTACTGTGATTAATAATACTTTGAAAATGAATTACATGTTTCGAGTTTTATCCTTATGTAAGAAAAAAGAAGTCACTTATAAATAAAGAAAATTTATGTTTTTTTTTATAATATATATTTATTGGTAATATTAATGTACATTTTAAAGGTAAATGAATTCGTTCTTATAACAGAATGAATTTGTACAGGCAAGTGATATTTTAAATTATTAGCTTAATTTCATCTTTGTAATTAGTTATTTGTTTTTTGTGTACGTGTGAAAGACTCATCTATTCACATTTCTAAAAAAAATTCGTCTAATACTCTGTTTCCTTTTAAATTTTAGAATTAAATATACTGCAAAAATTTTAGCTATTATAAACTTAACTATATAAATAAACTTATACATAAATTTTTATTTTCTATCTTTAGTAAAATACTATAAATAAAGTGATTCGTGGCTATTGTATAAGAAACACCTCACTGTTCTAACTTCCACATCACATCCATATTATTCGTTCAAGTTATCATCAACACATTTATTCACATAATTCTCAATTTTTGCAATTATTTTAGAGGTTTCCTCTTCTAACATGCTCACACATACAAATCTTCATTCAGGGTTTAAATCTAAAGTCCTGAAAATAGTACCACTTGAATCCCTTCATCAGGGGTTTGTTATAGAGAATAGTTTGTTTTTATAACAGGCAAGTATAATGAAGATATAGTCATTAATGGAATTTGGATTCATCTTAAGAAGTATTTACTGATCGATGTTGTGTCACTCTCGAAGCACATCAATTTTCTCCTTTCCTAAAGTATGTTTCCTCCTGTAAAGCTACTGCTCGAGAATTAATACGAAAATATGACATAAAATAATACGTTTTCGAGCAAAAATAAAAATTAGCCATTAAATTATAATTTCCAAAAACTTATTT
Organism: Trichonephila clavipes; assembly: GCA_019973935.1. Taxonomy (NCBI): domain Eukaryota; kingdom Metazoa; phylum Arthropoda; class Arachnida; order Araneae; family Nephilidae; genus Trichonephila; species Trichonephila clavipes. The sequence goes on from BMAU01000623.1 coordinate 39,827, forward strand.
AGATTTTGCATATTATTTTAAAAGAATTTTCACACACTAATTATTGACTTTCTTATAGTTACAATTAGAGATAATCAAGAAAGTATAAAACGTAGCAGAAATTATTTAACGAAATCTCTCTCTCTCATTTAGAAAAATTTCTTTTTCCAACATTTTCATTCTTAGAATATATATATATATATATATATATATATATATATATATATATATATATATATATATATATATATATATATATATATGTATATATACATATAGTAGTAGTAATTTAAAGTTTATTTTAAAATATCCAGAAATGGGCTTAATTTTCGAGAAATATATATCTTTATATTCACGTGTGTTCTGGTATCGTTTTAAAATGTATTTGTACTTTCTTTCCATTTTATTTCGTTATTTATGAGCACAATGGCGTTGGAAGTATAAAGTACGCACTCAGTAAATTTTCGAAACACCACTAATATTATACGAAAATGTAAGAATTTTTTAAAAAATTATTATTTGTCAGTTATAACCCAACAAACTAAACATATATGTCTGAAATAAAATAACCGTAACAGTTATAGAAACAATTAATTACCGTAAAAGCCGGCGTATAACGCACTATTTGAACACAGAAAATAAGATCGAAATTCATGAGTGCGCATTATACTCTGGGGAAAAAATGTTAACTTTAAAAATAAGAAAAAAGCTCCTGGAAAAAAAATTAGACTTCTACATATATCGAAATATTGTTCAGTTAAAAGAAATCAAATTCTTTATCAAATGTAGATCTGGAAGAGTACAATATTTTTTTTTCAATTTTTTTTTCTTGGAATAATACTTTGAATAAGTGATTTCTAAACATATAGAGCCAGGACTTCGAACCGTAATTTTTTTTGTTCCAGTTCAACTATAAAAAAAAATATCGTTTCTCTTCCGGTTTCCGTTCTGCCAAAAATAATGGTTTTCGGTTCAGATCTGAATGAATAATTTTACTTTACGTATATTCTTATTTGTACTACAAATATAATTCTATCGTAAACAAAAATTAAATTCTATCAAAATTTGGAAAACTTTTTTTTTTTTCTTAAAAAGTCATCAGCAAGTTTATTCAACTGAATTAAATTTGATTTCTACAAGTAGGTGCATCAAGAACTGAATCAGAAAGTACTAGTGAACACAGTGGCGTACCTACCAATGGGCTAAGCGATGCCATGCACTAGAGCCTTCAACCTCAAGCGGGGCCCTCGCACCCTGACCAGCAAGCAAGTCGAACTTGCGATAATTTCTCCCACATTTAATATATAAATATAAAAGGTTACAACATAACTGTAATCAGGCCAACTCAGTTAAAATTGCACAGTAGTGAATAAGTTCAAGCTAATCAATCACTTAAAAAACGGCAGATACCTGTGGAGGCCTTTTTCACGTTTTGAGTGTAAATTATTGGAAGAGGGGATTGATCTTACATTGATTTTCAAATGTAATGGTTTTTATTGCTATGTTAATAAAGAAAATTCGATTATTGTGAATTTTTCGATTTATTTTTGGACTGGGGTTAATTTTTTTTTCTGAGCTGCACATTTGGAAACTATTGTATCACCATACGTCCTAAAAGAGAAGATTGTGTTTAGAATTAGAATGACGCGTGCATTATATTTCTTAAAATATTTTTCCGCGGTCGCTTGACATCTTTGGGCACTGGAACGCGAAGCGTTCCTCCGTCCCATACTTAACGTATTGGGCGCTTGATGTTGGATTGGCCTGCTTTCGAGATGGTGTTTCCTTATTGGTGGACATGGAAGGAGACAGTGGGCGGGGCGAACTGTTGGTTTCGGCAGCCTTAGAAAAATCAAGTCCAAATTCGTGCAAGCAGACGAGAAGCTCGTCTGCTATTGGTCGTCAGGAGTCGGTGAGCGAGAACTCTATTCGCTGCGCCTGGTGTCGAGTATGTAATTTAGAAAATAGATATGGGAACTAAAGTGGGTGCCTGTGTGGGTAATTGAAATTAAATTAAAATTAAATTAAAAAATGAACAAAAGAAATAATTTAAGAAAAAATAAAATTTAGCAAGGGTGGTCATTCTCCTCATGGGAATGACCGGGAATTAATGTTATGGAGGATTGTAAGAGTCCAGTAATATTCTTCTGGGTCTCTTTTTATAGATATTAGGATCGTAGTTCTCTAGATTTTGAATGTTAACGTTGTTTATATTTGAAAGATTGTCAAAGAATTTTTGACCTAATTTTTTTATATGGGCTTTAAATGTAGGAAGTTTGAGAACTTTATAAATATTTCTATTTCTATTATATCTATATGCTCTGGTAATATTTCTAATTAATGCATTTTGAGCGTTATCTAAAAGTTTTATATTAGAATTGGCTGCATAGCCCCACACAGGACATCCATACGCGAGGATGGGCCGCAGGACGGCAGTGTAGAGAAGTACCTTATTATAAATATTTAAATGAGAATTCCGGCAAATTAAGGGATAAAGGGATCGCATTGCGTTCCGGAATTTGTCACGCGCGTGTAATATGTGTTGTTTCCAGGTGAGATTTTTCTCTAAGACAAGTCCTAGGTATTTGGTGCTCTGAGACCAGTGTAGTGGTGTGGAATACAGAGTAGGTGGTGTGCATGGCTTTCTTCTCCTGGTGAAAAGAACTGCGACTGTTTTATCTACGTTTATTTTAATTTTCCATGTATTGAAGAATTCTTCTAGCAGTATTAGGTGTGCATTAAGTGCTTTAGTAATTGTGTGGTGATTTTTGTAGGTGGCCGAAATGGAAGTGTCATCCGCATAAATGTTAGTCATAGTTAGTGTATGAGAGGGAATATCATTAATATAGATGTTGAAAAGAATGGGACCGAGGAGGCTTCCTTGAGTGACTCCGTTTTTGATAAAAACGGTGCTGGAAAGAGTGTTATTGACTTTAACTTGAAAAGATCTATTGACTAGATAGGAATTAATTAAATGAATTAGTGCAGGGGGGAAGTTGTTAATAATTAGTTTGTAAATGAGACCACTCACCCAGACTCTGTCAAAAGCCTTCTGAATGTCGAGAAAGACAGCTCCAGTGGATCTGCCTCTCTGAAATCCAGAAGTGATTTTTTCAGTCAATCTGAGTAGTGGGTGGTAGGTGGAGAGGTGCCTGGTGAATCCATATTGATTGGGATTTATGAAATTAATGCTATCCGTAAAGTTATGAATTCTATTGAGAATAATGTGCTCCGTAATTTTACTGAGAATACTTAAAAGGGAAATGGGTCGGTAGCTCGAAGGAGACTTGCTATTTTTACCTGGTTCCTTAATTGGGAAAACAATGGCTATTTTCCAGTTATTTGGAAAATGTCTTAAAAGAAGAATTTTATTGATTAAAAAAGTTAAAAGCAGAATAATTTTAAGAGGGAAATGCTTGACCATTTTATTAGTAATATTGTCTTTACCTGGGGCTTTATTGTTAGAAAGAGTTTTAATATAGTTAAGAACTTCATCTGGATCAGTAGGGGTAATGGGAAGGGGTGGGGGGTGAAAGAAAAAATTTTCAAGAGTAGTAGTGATCATGTTATCAATAGGATATTCACCATTAGGTCTTTCATTTTCAGTAAAGTTATCTTTGAGGGTTATAGCAAGAAGATTAGCTTTCTGATCATCGCTGCAAGCGGGCCCAGAAGAGCTAATGAGATTAGGAATAGAGGAGCGTTTTTTGCGAAAAAACTTCTGACACTGCCAAAGGCTGTTGTCTGTTGTGTTGAGCGATTCAAGTCTAGTTTGCCAGGATTGTTGTGAGTGTTTTTTGAGTGCTTTTTTTTAATTTGCTTGTGCTTTGTAATAATTAGTTCTGTGTATTGGATTTAAGGTGCGATTGTACAATCTTTTTGCTTTATTTTTGATGTAAATGAGTTCGTGTATGTGGTTTGGAGTGAAGGAGTGTTTCTTGTTTTCTATTGGTTTAGACGCTTGTTGGTGGGCGGAGCAAACAGCGGCGGTGAGAAGAGAAATTTTATCTTCCAGCACATTAGGATTTCGAATGCCCGAAAAATCGGACAAACGAACAGAATTTTTTAAGTTATTGCGAAAATCAGACCAACAGGTGGTAACTGCTCGAGCGTTGTCTTGATGTATAGGCGAAGTAAGGGAAAAATTAAGGAATACTGGGTTATGGTCGGAGGAAAGCTCCGGAATGGAATCCATAGTGAAGGGGAAATTAAAGTTATTTATGACGGCAATATCTAGAGTATTAGAAGTCCCGTGGCCGAAGCGGGTGGGGGAACTGGGATACGCAATAGTTAAATTGAGTGTATCCGTGAACGTTTTTAATTGCTTTCCTCTCGTGGAGTTGACTAAGCAGTTCCACTCGTTGTGTGTGGCGTTAAGGTCGCCAAAAATCACACAATTACTGTTGGTCTGAAGGAGTTGTTCAAAATCAAGGGTGAACAATCTCTCGTCCGATTTAGGCGGAACGTATACGGAAGCAATAGAAATGGGATTGAAGTTAGGTGGGGTGAGTACTACGATCGTAGCCTCGATGTGCTGGAGTGGGGGAGTGGGTAGATCATAGTGGGGAAAATTGCGCCTGATGAGAATTAAAGTACCGCCGCGTGCTCTCTCGCCCGTGTCTCTGTCGTTGCGGTAGCAGATGTAATTTGGTATATTTATGTTGTACTTAGGTCTCAGATGTGTTTCCTGAATAAGAATTAAATCGGGAGCGTACTTCTCTACGAAAATTTTAAATTCCATAATTTTATTTAAAATGCCGTTTGCATTCCATGAACAGATGTTTAAACCAATCAAATTGTGTCTAATCATCATCATCATCAATAAGAGCCTCTAATAAGGCTTGCAATTCTTTTTTAGTAAGTTTACTTTTATTTTTCTTAGGCTTGGGGGCTGGGTTGTTAAAGTTAAGATTAGATACTTGTTGAGTTAAGAGAGTTAAAGCTTGTATAGTTTGTTGCAGGGTTTGAAGGATAATATTTTGTGGAGAATTATTTTCATTAGTAATATTATTATTGGAGTTACAATTTGATTGGTTCGTTTCTGAGAGAATATAGCAGGATTTCTGCGTGCGTTGGAAGGTGCTGCCATCTGTTGCGGATTTCTAGAGTTAATTGTGGATTTACTGACGGCCTGTGCGAAAGAGGTATTTGGTCGTATTAAATTATCTAGAGCGGTGGCATAGTTGTTGGGTGTAATGTTGGTGCCTTTGCGGGGCTTTGGGTAGAGGGGACATTTAGAGTAATTTGCCATGTGTCCGTACACATGACAATTGATACAATAAGTTTTTTCTAGTTTTTTAATGGCACATTCGCGTGTTTGATGTGCTTCTCCGCACTTGAGGCATCGGGGTGTGAAGTGACAGTTCTCGGCTGTGTGATGAAATTTATTGCACGAGTAGCATTGGGTTACCCCTTTGCCGTCGTACCCTTCGACTCTTACAGTTAGGTAGCAGAGTAGTGTGAGGTGAAAGATTTTTAAATTATGTATATTTCTAGGTAAATTAATAAGGAAAACTGGTAGTGGTTGTTTTGTTATTTTCCCAACGAGTTGGGTAACTTTGTCGACGGTAAATCCAAGTTCAATTAAATTTTCGTGTATGTCTCTTGTTTCAGTATTTTTTGGCAGTCCTTTAACAACGACTTTAATGGGTCGTTCGTGTTTGGGTTTTATGGTGAAAAATTGATATTTAAGTTTTTCTACGGAGTCTTGAAGGAGTTCGTAATCGTGTGAGTTGTTTGTGTAAAGTTTAATTAATGTTCCGGTTTTTTTGCTACGGAGTGTGGGGATGATATCGTTAAGTGTTTTGAGTTGTTCCATGTAGTTATCTTCGAGATTAAGAAAGACCGGAGGTGGAAGGGAGTTGGTTTTGTCAGTTTCAGTTGTTTTAGAGGGCGCGAAATTTATTGTGTTTTGAGAAGTTCCTGCTATATTCTCGTCGTTTTCATTAATTTTTTCAAATCTATTATTAACGTCTATTTCAAAGTTTCTAAATTCAATTTGTTGGCGTTTAAAGGTTTGCTTAGAGGTAGGCGAGATGAAACCATCTGCGCTTTCCTTTCTTTTCGAACTAATTTTTTTAGGGAGTTCAGGGAACTCTTCAGTTATATTTTTAGTGGGAGAATTACAGGGGGTAGAGTGAACTCGACAACCAGGGGTATCGCAACGAGGAAGAGAACTCAACTCACCTAAGGCTTGTTGTTGTCTTTCATCGAGGTAGGTCTGTCGGGAGTACAGGGCAGCCAGGTCCGGATCGTCATCAGAGGTAATGGGAGCAATGCATTCAATGGTGTGTGAAACGTTGCTCAGCATGATCGAGAATTTTTTCAGGTCCTGATTGACCAGTTGTCGCCTTTCGCAGTTGGTCAGTGAAGGAGTAGAAGATCTCGAGGAAGGTAGAGAGGCATTTACTAATTCCATTTCTGTGGGGTTTTCCATTGTCAAGTCCAAGTCGTGAAGTGGGTAAAAATCTGAAAGAATTGGGCGTAAAGAGCTGTACTAAATACAGCTCAGGTCTAAAGTAGCCGGCGCCCTATCCTTTAAGCTCTGAAAAGAGCTATAGGAACGCCTGATTGATTTCTATTTAGACCTGGTGTGCAATGTGGGAAATAGTACGGAGCGTATAGAAGACGCGACCGTACTCGAGCTCGCCAAGAAGGGGAATCAAAAGTGATTCCTTAAAATATTTTTGAAGTTTATTTATTTTTATCACACAGAGATCAGAGCATTTATCTTAGAATTTCAGCAATGTTATACTAACTGATACATCAAAAGAATTATAATTTATTGTAACTTAAAAATAAGAAACTAACAAGTTTAACTTCTATCCATAAAACTAATAAAATAACCTTTTTATATGAAAGATGAAAAAGTAAGAAATAAATGTGTTGTAATTAGTCATAAAAGAACAATTAAACACGAATAAGAATAGTTTTTTCCTTATATAAATAAGTTTACCAAGATACATGAATGATTTGCTCCTTGCTGACTTAAAGATATGTGTAGTCATAATTTTGTCTTATGTCAACTAATTGTTTGCGTTTTACTAATCAAGAATTTTTCTAAAAATTCAAAGGATTTGATATTTTATGCTAACGAAAGCAGTACATTACAGTTGGAAAAATTTTAATTTTACATTTATTAACTTGTGTATTTAAAGGATTTATTTTTAAGATCATGCAAATAAATCGATAGTTTATTAATGTCTCATTCAGAGGAAACATGAGGGATATCGCAATGAGACGGACCTCATTATTTGAATAACAATCAAGTAACGAGGATGATATCCGACCTGGAACCCAGTCGATTATGTTATGACGTCAATGAAAGTACTTTAAGCCTTTAGAAAGTTAACGTGTATTAGAGCCCTGCTAGATGATGGAATCCTCAATTCTGATCACTCGGCTACCACAGCTGTAAAAACATGTGGAATCTACAATGTGATACTGTTTAACAAGTAACATTTATTTATGATTTTGAGATAAAGTATTAAGTTAACGCCACATTCCTGCCATTTATCACATTTACCTGTCATTGTTAATCGATTATCATAATTTTCAGCATACATAGGAACAATTAGATCAAAGATGAACATTATCATATAATTTTAATCCTTGAAAAATGCTTGGTGTAAAAATCTAAACTTAATCTTAAGATTCAATAATTATTATGAAATCTAATGCATCAAAACAGAATGAATTATCGAGGCAATAAAAAAATGACATTTATCAATGTTTTTATTCTTTTAAGAAAGTAAGTATACAAAAATTCTTAACAGAGTGTTGTATAAATAACTAATTAATTCTCAGAGAAGCAATTATAAATTGATTAACCACAATATAGCTTAGTTGAATATTAACATGTCTATTGGTATACAGATGTTCAATAGTTATAAGATTTTTTTAACTCACATATAGTTAATGTAATTTAGTTATTTGTTAAAGAATTATATATGTGTCTTAAAGCAAATATTTTCCATTATAAAAGGGTAGAGAGCTTCAGAGTACTATATGATTATAAAATAGCCCATTATCGATTTGAGACTTTACATTATGACATAGAGAGAAAGGCAAAAATTTTGCTTTTTCTTTCCATTTTTTAAATTCATTCTAAGTATCTAAATGTTCAAATAATTATATTATTATTTGTTTTTCAAAATTAATTAATTTAAGAGTTAACACGATAATTTGAGTTTGTATGTACGAAATTACTGCGTTTAACACAGAATAAAAATAAATCTATAACATTTTCAACATTTACTGAAAATCAAAATATAAATAAATTTTACCTTGATAAATTAATTTAAATTTGCTTTAGGTTATTATACCTTTGACTGAAATGAAATAAGCGTTTCCTTTTTTGTGTGCAATAGTTATCATTGTGATTAGTGTTTTATATAATATATTTAATGTTTTATACTATTTCATTCAATGCCTTTTAATAATACTGAAAAAGAAATCTTGGTGGAATGTGGTTTAAATTCGTAGGAAATGTCTCCTTTAAAAGGAAAAGAAATCTTTTGAACTGAAATCAGTAGAAATTATCACAGGCGATTTCCAAACACAAGTTTCTCTAAGAAAAGGAAAATGGGGACTTTTAAACTTAGAAAGTTCTACAGAGTATTGGATAATTTAAAAAAAAATTATCCAATCCAAAAATATCTGAAAAAATAAATATAATCTGAACGTAGTCGAACAGATAGTTACATTTAAATTAAAATAATATGTTCGTTCTCTTTTTTTTCCGCCTATTTATTCGTGAGTCACGCATTTTATGTATAAAGAAAGGAGTGTTCGGGGGCGCTCTAAGGCTGTTGAACATTTGAAACTCTGAATACAGAATAAGATGGTTTATGTAAATGAATATGGAAAGCAAGTAGTAAAATAAAAATATCAACAAGTCGTTGATATAAAAATATCAACAAAAAATGCTTCTCCCCGTTGATTATTGTTGATCCTTCAGTTTTTGGTCATTGTTGATTATCATATGCCTATTTGATGTAAGAAAACCTAGAAATGCATTTCTGCCTTCTTGTAAATCTAAGGTTTCTTTCAAGTAGCCGGAAAACTATTCCTCCTCTTATTGCCGTAATAAATCTTTGGAAAGGGCATTTCCTTTTCTGTTAAATTGTCGGACATAGGATAAATAGAAACTATGCCGACAAAGCCCTCTTCTACTTTCCCGGTCACTTTAGGGGACTGTTCAAACTAAGAGGAGGGGGGAGTGTTATTTGAAAATAAAGTCTTTCTCTTCGTTTTGAAAAAAGTAAAGAAAAATTGTTGTCACAGTTATCTGCAACTCGATTGCGGAGTCAGTGCGTTGAGAAGGAAATGTTTTTGTAATTGTTTTGAATGTTGATCGAAGGAGTTGTCTTCGTAGGAATGTTTTGGCTCTACCTTACGCACAAAATCAGTTCATCATCGCACAAAAATCAGAGCAGTAATCATAGAATTTAGGCATTATGCAATTATTTTGAAATTTTAAATGAAAAGTAAGGATTATCCAAAGGCTAAGAATATAACTCTTTTTGTACAAAAGTCGAAAAAAATTAAGAAGCCCAGTATTTTGTCATTACTCGCAAAAGAAACAATTCAGTACAAAGAAGAATATAATCCTTTTATGTAAACAAGTTTACCGAGAAACATGAAGCTCCTCGGCAAATTAAAAATGTTTGTAGTCATAATATTTTGTCTTTGATACCAGCTTATTGTTTGTACTTTACTATCAAGTATTCTAAAATTCAAGAGCATTTTCTCTTTTTTACAAATTAAAACAATTTAATACTGTTGAAAAAAAATATAATCTTAAATTTCTTTTGTGTATTTAAAGAATTTATTTTTAGGAACACGTAGATGCACCACGAAAGGAATCCGCTTACCTAATTTTGAGACTGCATCTAATAGTTTAAAAAGGGAAATATTTATCAATAACGCCCCTTAAGCCCCCGCAACGCCACTTAGGAAGCGATTTTCACAAAACCCATCTTATAGCAGATCTCTACTTAATGAATGGAATCTGCTTACTCAATTTCAAGATTTTACGTCTAGTAGTTTAAAAAAGGAGTTAATTGCCTATAACGCTGCTTAATTCTCCGCAAACTTGGGGTCGATTTTCAAAAACCCATTTTGTAGCGGATCTGTACTCTATGAAAGGAGTCCGCTTATCAAATTTCAAAACTGTACTTCTAATAGTTTAAAAATGGAAATAATTATGCATAACGCCCCTTGGAGGTCAATTTTCGTAAAAATCATTATGTAAGGTACCTCTATTTTATGAAAGAAATCTGTGTACCAAGTTTCAAGACTGTACATCTAATAGATTAATAATGGAAATAATTATCTATAACGCCCCTTAAGCCCCCGTAACGCCCCTTGGGATTAGATCTTTGCAAAATCCGTTCTTAGCTGATGTCTACTCCATGAAGGGAACCTACCTAACAAATTTCAAATATGTAAGTTTAATAGTTCCGGAGATATCGTGGATTAGTCAGTCAGTCAGTGAGTGAGTCGCTTTTCTCCTTTTTATATATAGATGGTACATTAAAAATTTTTTTTAGATAATATACTTGTTTGTTATTAACTTACGTTGCAGCATATCTTACTCATCGAAAAAAAAAGAATGTTGAGGAATATACACTGTATTTACAAAAAGAAAATAATTTTATTTTAAAATTAATGAGCTTTAAGGACATTTTTAATTTAAAGCATACAAGTAATTTTAAGCATACATTATTTTATAACAAGACTTTTTAAACTTACATCACCACATGCAGACTTAAATTTAATTATGCATAAAACATGTTAATTTTGTTTGAGTTTTTTATTTGAAAAAATACTTTGTTTCATAATACGTTTCATATCTTTGAAATGCACCAAAAATCCCTTCAGGTGCAATTTTCCGTATCTTTTCTTAAATGTTTCTAGTCATCCATTGCTACGTAGAAATTGGTCTTATCCCAATACCTTAACAAATGGAAAAGTTCTCTATTACGAAAGGCTCAGAGATCAGAACATTTTTATCTTGCATTGTATGTATCCACTTCATAACTGCCTCGTCGAAATCTTCATGGACACATGTTCTTCTACGTTTTGAACAAGAATTCAATGAATCCTAATTTCGAAGTTTATCTCGATTTCTTATAATAGTTGATAAGCTGTTTGGAGGAAAACCAAATGATAAAGCCATGTCCTCTTTTTGACGCCTTTATCTACTTCCTGAAAAATTAAAAAAATTTCATGCTCAAGCACTTACGAACTATCAGAAACGAAGTTACCAGTACAACTGATCAGCACTACAAATGAACGGAAATTAGTTCAAGGACACGGAGACACGATGCAATTCCACTGAGGGTGAAAGAGGATATCGAAGATGTTTCTAGTGAAAAGTAGTACTTCTGGGATGAAACTCCCAGAAATCTATCGCTCTCAGCGCGCTAAACAAAAAAAAGCAGTTCAAGATTTATGAGAACCATAAAATGTGTTAAGAGAGAATAACTTAAAATGTCCGGAACTACTTTAAAAATAAGGAGAAAAAAATCCTATCACAAGAGAAAAAGTTTGTTGCATAGAAAATGCACTTCACTATAGGAAGTTTATTTTATGAAGAAAATCCTGAAATGCGCGTAGAAAAATTCGCTATATAGAGGTTCGTTATATGGAGGTTCGACTGTATATATATTTTTTGATAAACAGTAGAAACTTTTCCCCTGTCTCATTACTTAGAACCATAAATCTTTCCTTCTCCTGAACCCTTTAACCGCTTCCTTTACACATTTTTTGAAAAAAATTGCAAAAAATCATCACATTTTTAATTTTATTATTAAATACAATGAAACGAAACAAAACAAAATATGTAGGTTTTAAGTTGAGTTTTTAAAATTTTTTACAGGCGTAAAAACATTTAGTTTTAATATTAGTTTACTATCCCGAGTTATATCTGGCAAATGGAAAAAAAGTTAAATATTAGTCTTAATATGATTGATTTTGAAACAAGGGACAGCACAAAATGAGATACCTGACATTCTGTAAACTGGTATCTAGTCTCGTTTCTTACTGGCTTATTTCTGGAATCTCTATTACAGGAGCACAGTCACGGGAACACTGTCTCGTTGGATTTGATTTTTTTTTTCAGATGCAGGAATAACATCTGAAAAATGCATTGAGGTTAAACTGAGTGGTGAAGGACTAATGCTGGGTTTTCTTGATGTGGCAGAAAACTCGCCACGATGATTTTCTGAAATTAGTTTTTCAGTCAGTTTCATTCTAAATTGTTTAGGTGATCATGAACCTCCTGATTTAAAGTACAAAATGAAGGAATTTCACAAGGCCAAATCCAATAAATGGAAGAAAATATTAGTATTTTCCTCTCTTTTTCTGGATGTAAAGTAAGGAGCTAAATGCTGGTCAACTTTATCTGCACCACCCATTTGGTCATTGTAGTCAACTACACATTTAGGCTTGGACTTTGTCTCTCCCCGTTCATTTGTTACATTCTGCATTTCGATTGTATGTATTGTGGAAATTAAACTAACATCCTTCTTATCTTTCCATGTAATTACAGTTACTTCCCTCTCTAATACCCAATAATTTCTCCTTTTTTTTTTTAAAAAAATTTCTTTGTCTTTAGATCTCGAGATAAATCTCTTCTATTCAATCCAAATGTTCCATTCACATCAATCTTCCTTTTAACCAACGTATCAGCCAAACCGGGCGGGATAAAAATTGTCCTAACTGCCAACCAAAGCTGAGCGTTTCCTTTCATTTCTTTCAGACCGAGTAAAACCGTGATAAAACAAATCGTACAGACAAATTCCGCTCGGGATAATAATTAGCTGTAATATATACTAACCCGAGATAATCAGGCAAGCGGTTAAAGTTCACTACATATTCCCTTTGAAAATTTAACAAAATAATTTTAAATATCACCATTAGACATGATGATGAACATAAATATACAAAGAAAAGAATTTAGCATTTTCCAATTTCGAGAAATTTACGGTTTCACAGTGAACCTTAACAGTCCATTTTTCCTATTCGAACTAACTAATCCAAAAGATCATTCAGAAAAAAAAATCTATTATTTTAAAGCCATAAAACTTTTATATTTTAACGAAATCAATAAAGGAAAAATATTTTTAAAGTTTTTAATTGTTTTTTTAAAGTTTTCTGCACTTTTATAATTTTATACAAATTTGGACATAAAATTACATACTAAAAAAATTTATATTCCTTAATAAAAAATTGCTAGTCCATATAAATTTTCCATCTATAATTTTTAAGAGAGAATATTTATATCCATTATGTACACTCACACAGTGTCGCATTTAGGCAGGGTGGCAAAACTTTAGAGTGCGGACAAGTATTGTTAAATACAAAAATTTATCACTATAATTTTTAAAGTAAATAAATATTTTACTAAGATATGCAATAAACAAATATTGCTTCAAAATGTCAGCTCTGCTTCTCTATTCCTAAATTCTCTAAATCCCAAAATTCGCTAAGCTTTTTCGAAGTATTGGATTCATTAACAATAACACTCATTGTTAAAAGTTCCTCCCGATCTGACCCAAATAATGTATCTATTTCTATAAGATTTTTGTTTAGACGTGTAATTCTACCTATAACTACTTGATAATAATAGTCCACGCCAATAAGAATTGATATTTCTTTATCGTTAAATTCATAAGAATCAGCTAATTGTACATTTCTTAAATATCTAAATTTTTTTTTATCAGGGGTTGGTAAATGTGTAATCGAAATATGTTCTGTCTCGACCGCTTCCATTGCAATGTACAAATTTGGATCATTCCTGTTTTTCAATTTTATTTTAACTATGTTTAAGGTTTTTATTTCAGTTTCTTTAGCACCAAATGTGCAAATGGAAAGGCTTTCTTTTCTAAGAATTAGAAAGTTAAATTTCTCAGAAGTACTCTTTAAAACGAACCTTCTTTGTGAACCATTATCTAAAAGTAAGAATAATCTAACAACTTCTTGTTCATTTTTGTGTCATCTATTAACTCAGCACATATTTGTAATAATACACTATTTACTTCTGTTTTAAATACTGCTGAAACTATATTATTTGTTTCACTTTTTGGAGATAAATCATCACCGTGCCGATTTGGAAAACATATTGTGAAATGGTGGGAGCCATTACAAATAGGACATGACTCTCTTTTCGCACATTCCATTGATCTATGACCGGGCATGAGGCTCAAATAACATCCCCTTTTTTCTTAAAATTTCTCTCTTTTCGTTAGCGCTTAAGAAATGGCAGGCCTCGAGTTCATGACCTTTGTTGCAGTATAAACATTTGCGACTTCTATGCAATTCACAGTGAAGGAAAAGGAGTTGGTTCGGGGTGTTCTGTCATCGGATTTCTCTTACGATGTCCGGGGAAAAAGGAGCTTTTATTTTGCTCTCTTTAGTGGTGGAGGGGAATACTGATATGGTTTATGATTGTTTATTTGAGAGGCTTGTTCCAGAACTGGAATTTCCAAGTTCATTAACCGCAAAAAAGCGCTTTGGTTAAACCCTTAGTCCAGGGGGTCCAACCCAAAAGAAATTGCAGGCCACTTCGGAAAAATATTATAATCTCGCGGGCCACACATAAAAATATGTACCTTTATATCAAATTTGGAAACAAAAAACATTTATTGGAGTGAAAATTTAAAACTTTTCTTTTTAGTGTACAGGATTTAAAACCTGATAATTAAATTGCGGATTCTGTTATAAATCATGATTTGACATATCTGTACAAGAATTATTTACTACACAAGCTTGGGAAGAAGTAGAAAAATATTTACATTGAAACAAAACTTTTGTCGTTGCAATCATTGTGAAAGCGCAACGACTTAAAAAAAAATATGGTTCAGTGTGATGATTGCAGTTACTGGTAACATTGGAAATGCGTCAATTTTAAGAATGGGTCAAAAATTAAAAATTGGCTTTGTCCATATTATTCTATAAAGTAAAAGATGGTGATACCTCTATAAAAAAACGCATCGAGATTCCTACCTCATGGTGATGTAGAAACGGGATCAATATCATAAATATTTCTAATATGCATTGCTTATTTCCCCCATTTAATTAATTATTTTAAGAGAGAGCTGCCAAGAGCTGTTAGGCCCCTGATCACCCCTAAGATGTTCTCCCTCAAAATTGGGGTGGAACCCAGCCAAAACGTACTGTTACCTGAATGGTACTCAAAGCTACGGCTAACGACAAGCGTACTTGTAGCCCTTTGCAGCGATGAATTTCTTGGGCCTCGATCTGACATCGTCAGATAGGTGGCATTAGTAACAACAGAGAGAGAGCAACATTATTTCATAACTTATTATTTAGTGTACTAACTCATCAATAAAAAAAATGCTCATTTCTTACATATTAATTAAAAGAAAAATGTTTTCCAGTGAGGATATGTGTTCAAAAATTATACTTTGGATAATATTTAGGATATTTAATTCCTTCTTAGGTCAACAAAGAAAATCTTTTATTTTAGTTACTTTTTATTAAATAGTTACAATTAATATAAATATGTATATACATATGACAGACTTACAGTATTAAGTGACAAACTAGAAAGCGATTTTCCTTGCAATTTTTCATTTTCCTTTTTATATATAGTGTTAGACTATTTTTTGTTTGTTTGTTACTATTTATTCATTTATCGAATTTAATTATTCCTATAAAATAGTAATGTAAAAAAGAAATCACATTCTCAGAAATTAGGCCATCCCAGGAGGGATTCGAACCTACAACATTTGGAATAAAAGTCCAACGTGCTATTTATTGCTCAACAGGGGCACAACGAACGATTTTCCTTTCTATATATGCTGTTGGACTATTATTTTTTTTACTTTTTATTCATTTTTTAAATATAATGAATGAATTAATATGTGAAAAAAAAAGAAACAATGGTATTAACATCAAGTGTCATCCACTGCTAGTTTAAAAAGATGTATTTGAACTTCAATGGATGAATAGAAAGTATTTTATTAACGATTGAAAAAGAGTGAACTAGTAGTAGGAATTAATAAGAAATAAACAACATAAAATATAGGCATTCCTTTAATATAGTTAAATAAAAAATTAAGATTTTAATGAGAATTTTGCCCTTGTAAAGTTATACTTAATGACGCAATATCAGGGATATAGTTTGTGATTTTCAATTTAACAATGATTCTAATGTTGAGTTGTTACGTGGGGAGATTCAGATTTTATATCAGAATTTTTTTTTTTACCCAATTACACCAATTTTTTAGAATTTAAATGGATAGGCTGGTTAAAGAAATATATAGAACAAAATACTCAAAGACTATTACATTTTTGAAAAACTTTTTTTCTTAATTAATGAATAATTTTGTATTTGTGTCAAAAAATATTTTAAAAAAAATGATTTATCGTGTAATTATGAAAAAATTAAAAATTAATTGCTGAATCTAATTGTAAAGATGGAACTATATTTATTTTTTGAAAATTCGATAGAGAGTTTTCTCAACCGGTATAGAAACTAAATGTGATTATAGTTGGAAATAGATTCCAAAAATAAAAAAAGAATATTCGATATTTATCATCTAGTTATTAGCCGTCATGTAGAAGTATTGATACACGTTAAATCTATTGAGGCTCAAACGTCTTCTCATTGGAGTGGTGAGGAAATTAAGACAGGGGTGCCAGCTCAGGTGTCGTCCTCGTCACTTGATCATGGTTCAAAATTACGAGGTTCGTCGCCAAAAGTACTCGTGTAGCTGAACAGAGCGACATTAATTGTCACTCTCTCTCTCCAGTTATTGAGATTTTCATCGATTTGCAATTCTATAAACGATTTTAGAATATCTCTAAGTATAAAGCTAATAATTTATTATATAATAATGGTATCTGTTTGCATTATAATGATTTGCTCATACTAAAGGGGGAAAAATGTTTATTCCTTAATATGTGTTCTTTGTACATTAAATTCTGTACTTTCAACTGCTTTTTCTAATTTGATCATTTATATTTTGCAATCAAATATTATTCCTTAACTCAGTAGCGCAACAGCCCATGAGAGCCAAGACCTGCTGTGCCCATCTCAGTATACGTGATCCTGGGCGCTGAGTTGCGTGAGCAGATGCTTCGGTCATGTGGTCAATATGACGCGAAACTCTCAGTGTTTAGTTCCCAAGCAAGCATGACACTCATTTATCGACCCACTGAAAGGATGAAAGGCTGAGTCAACCATGCCCAGCCCGGGGTTTGAAACTCGCACCTGTGGTGTGGAAGCGTGAGATGCACGACTACTCAGCTTCAATATTATTCCTAAAATAATATAATATTTTCTGTGTATATGCGTGATCAGCTTATACTTTTTATCAACATTGTAACATCTTTAAAATGTTTTACTTTGAGTGAGATTCAACGAGTTTGAAAACTAACGTTTTGTTCAAAATCTGTATGCCATCTATAAAATTTATAAAGTTTTTATTACATTTTACAGCATCAGAATCAATGTTAATTCTTATATAAAAAATTTCTCTTAATTTTACCTTTTTCTATTACAAAGTGGTAAATGTTTACACAGTCTTTAAAAAATCTTCAGAATAAGTTAAGTGAATATTATCAGTTATAATTTCTTTCTTTGCCATATAAAGAAATTTTTGCATCTTAAAACAAATTTCCTTCAATCCAACAAATTTTAATTTTTAAAATCCTGAAACTCAATGTCAGCATCTCTTTTGTTTTCCAATTAGGTTATATTAAGATGACTTAATGCCAAGGAATAACTTTCGCATTCGAAATAATCCAATCAAAAAAGCATGCGTTATTACATATTAGAAATCATTAATTCCGTACAAACTCACCCACCCCTCCAAAAAAAATTTATTACTACAGTTAATAATAAAACTTGTTACTTATTGGAAAGTTAAATAGTTTTTCAATGTACATTCCATGATCATACTATAATTTCAAATATTTTTCCTCAGTTCCTTATGTATATAAAAATAAGCTAATTTTTAAAAAATAGCGCTTAAAAAATCCCATTCACGTTTGAGCAAAGAAATTACATCGATTAAAAAAATGAAAAGGAGGTATATTAGCTGATTTAAATGTAATCATAAACAAGTATTACAGACATGAAAAATTAAAAACAGTATTACTTTAGAATATCACTAATTAGGATTGATATCAATGAAGTTTAAAAAGGAAATGTAAATTTTTCTTAACCCCAATTCGTAAGAAAATAAAGATAAACTAAATTGCCTTTAAGGTTGATTAGCATTATAGTTATTTTTCGGATCTTAGGAAATAAAAATTTTGGCATATCCGGTCTAAAGGAAATGGGTGGAGTCGGAACTTCCTCAAGAATGCGTTGGCCGTCTCTTTTCCCTTCCCCCTAGAAGCAAAGCGAAGCAGATGTCTATCTCTTTTATGGCCCCTAAATTTCTGCCTAAGATCAGAGTGAGGGAGGTCTTTGGTTATTCGTAGTGTCATTGAATATACGTCACACAGGCTATAAAGAAATATTTGTTTTTACTTTTTTTTCTTACACTGTGATATACCCCTTACAATTATAACTAATTAAATCGGGACCCAGGTTTATCGTAGTCATGCTATATCAAATACATTCTCTATACGTTTGAAACAAATTTTGTTACATAATGCTGTATTTTTTTCTTTCTTAACTAAATTATCACAAAAATAAATCTCAGCCAATAATACAGTGGCTTGCAGATATCATCCAACATTAAAATACAGAGAACAGAATACTATGCAAAAGTTGAAATAAAAGCAAAGTAAACTTCGGCATTTTCGATAAAATTATTGAAAATGGTGTTTTACCAAATTTAATGCAGTCGCATACTATTGAAATTGAGGCACCACAAATCTAATGTTTCCGTGTTATTTAGCAACCAGTATCACAATTAGTCAACAATGTATTAAATTCTAATTTTAAACTATGTTTTAGATTGTATCATATATATATATATATTCCAAAACTATTTATCAAAATAACAAATGTACTCGCGTATGTGATCAGTTGTATTAAATGTGTTTTAAAAAAAATAATGTAGTTTTTGCATTGAATTTACCAAATTTGTTAAAAGTCATGTGTCTTACAAGTCCCAATTTCATGTAGCTTATCCTCTTTTTGTATGATATTTGGTTATTTGCACGCTTCTTTAAAAAGTATATATATATATGTACAGTAGCGCACACACACAGGAATTTTCAGGGGGGGGTCCGGGGTCGAAAGTTCACCATTTTTGTATCAGGCTCCTTTTGATTTTGTCGATTTTCGCGAGCAAAACACAGTAAAAAACTAATTATTGAATAAATAATTAGCATTAATTAATAAAATTAATCATTAATAACAAATACTTAATTAAATTTTACGCACTATATGCTTAGAATTATAATCAATCGGAAAAAAATCAAGGGCTTTAGGGGGGGCGGACCCCCCCCTTGTGTGTGCCACTGTATATATATATATATATATATATATATATATATATATATATATATAATGCAATTATTTATGAAATTAAATGGCCTTTTATTTCAGAAAAAAATGCTACAGTTGCAATTTGATAAAAATTATCTGTGTCATCACCCATTTTGCGATATTCAATGCTTCACCATATTCTTTATCACTTTGCGTGATTAAATTTTTATACGTCATTATGAACTAGAATTGGCATAATTTACTGTACTTAACATTACATGAAAAGCAATTAATTTACACTAGAGGACTGTGAATATTATCTTTGACTCAAAAGTAATTTTTTCCCACTTCAGGATTTATCAAAAGAGCACGGAAGAATAACAAATAGAAGTAATACTATTATATGGTTGAATAAATAAACTATTTTCAGAGTATATGCATGTTTTGAAGAGTTAAAAAGCAGAAAAAATAAGATTATCATCCTTACCCCCCCAGACACTAATCAGCAAGAATCACGCTTTTATAACTGTCTAAAAAGTTTGGGAGGAGGGTTGGAACTCAATAATTAAATTAAACAGGAATTTAAGTATGATGTCCATTATATAGGTAAACGTGTCTTAAAATTTTAGGGACATTCTTCGAAATAAAATTTTATTTTTATAATTAGATACATTTCTATGGAAAAACTCTATTTAAATTATTTAAAATTAGCAAGGGTATAAAATTACGGCCGGAAAATCTCGTAAAAAATTCTAATAACTTTTTCATAAAAAAAATTAAAACATGCTTTGTATACTTAAATTAATATAAATTTAGAAGTGCTCTTTTTTAGTAATTTGTCAATAATTGGCCGTATGATTTTTAACATAGTAGAAAATGTATCCCTTGTATTTAAAATAATTTACTGTAAAGAAACAATTGTGTAAAATTGTGGTTTCTATTATTGCTAAGGTAAAAAATATTTCAATAAACCTTTTCGTTCATTTTGTAGGCATTTAAATAAGGAAATTTATTTTTAATTCGGCGTTTAGTATAGTTACTTTAGAAGAGGAAACCATAAGAGAGTATCCTATGGTTTCTTACGGAACAAGAATTCTTGCATTTTAAATTTGTGAATTTTTAACTTTCTCTTTATAAGAAAACTTATTGCGTGTACATTAAGCATAGCGTGTAGAGAGAATTTAGGCTTTTCATACCATTTAATTAAAAACTATAACACAGGCAGTATGTAATTCAATTTTTGTCTTGTTCGAACTCGAATTTCATTAGGTACAAAAAAAGAATTGCTTTCACAAATATGTATTTATATATGAATAATTACTTTAGCGGTAACATATAATTGAAATCCACTTTTCATTATTTTATTTGGCATAAATTTAGTAACAAATTGAGTTGAGTTTATGCATTATGTGTGTAGATATATGATTATACTATGGAAGGATATATACTAATTTCCGTTTGAAAATGAGTTTAATTTAAAATCTGATCTAGCTTGAAAGTATGAGAAAAAAAATTGTTTCTAGTTAATTTTGGAAGTCTGCTTTTTTATTTTTACAGAGAGTTTGATATAAAGTGATAAAATATTAAGCCTTTAAAAATTTTCCGTTTATATTAAACAAAAATATTAGAGAAACTCTATTCATTGTCAGAGTGAAAACCATAGCTTTCGGTCAATCCGTCATTCGACTTGTATCATTATGAATATATATACATATTGAATTGTTATTAGTAAAACAAGTATTTACGATTACGTAACGATTAAAATGTAATTTGATGACCCACAGAATGAGCGAAACAAATAACCGATTTAATAAAAATCTATCAATGAATATTCAGTGCACAAGCTATCTAAAATTATAAATAAACATTATATTTTGTAGAATAGAGAATTAAATACGAAAATAAGCTTTTCAAATCACTTTAGTAAACGCTTTTTATTCTGTATCAAAAAACTTACCCTTTCGATTTATAGTAATAACATTTGTAAAAGATCCGATAAAATCACTTATTGATTATATTTAAAATACTTATTCGTAACATCTACAAAATGTACAACAGAGGAGCTGCTTCTTTTTTGAATTTCCGTGCCAGGAGTAATCGTATTATCTAAATTAATCCAGTATCGTTTTGTTAAAAACGCGAAGCTTCAAAAAACAATCAAACAATAATGTAAGCGCTTTCTGCTCGCACTTGTGTATTACTTACCACTGCAATTACATAATTAAACTTTTTATTCAAAAAATAATGAACAAATTATTTAATTTCATTTAAAATAAATTTGTTCCATGTATTTAAACTTGCTATTTCGAAAGATGGTTAGATATTTTTTTATGCTTTCTATAAGAATACTGCTTTCACCGTGTGAACAGGTCCACGTCTAATGCGAAAATGAATGATTGGCATCGTATTCAAAGCAAGCGCCGATATTGGCGAGAAATTTGCTAACCTCTGTAACCCTGCAGACTGTCATCCCCCTGTTTCCTTCCCCTCTCTTCTTCTAAAAAAGTGCTCTTTATTTAACGACTTCCCATTTTGGCGGCTAAATTTAGCCATGGCATACAACAGTAATATTTATAAAAAAGTAAGACAGCAAAATAATTATTATAAATTCATGATATGACCCTGAACTTAACCAGAATTCCTGGTTATAAATTTAAATCTTCAAGAGTTTCGACGCTACCGTAAGGAAGACCCGTACTTTTTTTTTTTATCAATAAGGTATGTAAAATTAACGTTTATTGTAGTAATATTTAATGCTGCATTTGAAAAAGTACTTGTATGTTCTAATTTTCCAATTAAAAGATCAAAATATTATTTTCAATGTGTTATACAGCTTTCCAAAATTTTGATTGGAGTCAGAGGTTTTATTGTTTTGTTTAACGCAAGAGTGCGGTTTTCTAGTTAGGAATTGTGCTGCTTTATCCTATTAATTAGGTAGAAGAGTTGTTTTTAACAAGCTTTTCGCGAACATAAACAACAAATTTGCGTATAGCCCTACTATATCAAATTAGCACCCCAGATGGAGTTATGATGTCTGATAATTAGACCAACGATATGCTATTTCGTTGTTAATTTATCAATACATGAAATGCTACAATGACCAATTCACAGCTGTTGCTATAAAAACTGGTATATTACAATGACAAAAAAAAGTGACTATAGTGAAAAAAATTTACCAAGTTTGGAAAAGAAAGAAATATGTGCTCCAAAAATTTATTTTAGTTTTAAGTAAGTACCTTTAACTCTGTTGGTTTATTTACTATATGCCTGTTAATTAAAAAATAAAAAGTCTTAGTTGCTTTATTTCATAAATATTTTAAACTGTTTAATATAATATAAGTTATTTACAATACAAGTAAATATTACTTATATATAACTATCTTAAGATAATAATAAACCATAAAATATTGAATTTCTGAATTTATTGTAAAAAAATTATCAATATAAAAATTTTTATCTTTCATAAAATTTAAATTTTACGTAAAAATAGCCTTCATAAACATTTTTTAAAAATATAATTAAATTTACTCAGTGGGGTAACAGCCCATGAGAGCAGAGGCCTACTGTGCCCAACTCAGTAAACGCAACCTTAGGCCCTAAAGTTCATGAGCAGATGTTTCAGTCAAGTGGTCAGTCTGACAGCAAACCTCCAGTGTTAAGCTCCAAAGCAAGCTTGGTACTCATTTATCGACCCACTGAAGGGATGAAAGGCTGAGGCAACCTTGATAATTAAATTAGAAACATAAAAATTACATTTGACGTTATATACAAAATTAAATTCATAGATATATTCAGTTAAATAAGCATAGTTTTCATAGAAAAAATAATAATTATGCTTTGTGTTTTAAAATTTTCCCTTGTATTTATTATTTAAAAAAGGTTCCATTAAAAGTTCAGAACAATGGAACTTTTATCCACTTACTTTATCAGTAACTTTTTTCCATATATATCACTACTTCTGAGCAACAGTGTCATATCTCAAAAAAGTGTAACTTCTAGAATAGCCCTCCAGCGGCCATTCTAGAAATTACACTTCTGACACTACTGCACAAAAAATATTCACTATTTTGAAACCTTTTATGAAATAACCTGAATTTCGCTCAAACTGTCTTTTTCTATTTTCATATGAAATCTCCATGTACCATCTACCTTTTTTTTTTTTTTTTTTTTAAATAAATCTTTTAAAAGCACTAGTGAGTTGAAACTTTTCCAGTGAATTGATGGATACACTCTTGAAGGTTTTCTTCTCATAGTAGAGAATAAACATTCAATGTGTGTCTTTTGCTTGCACTTCCAATTGATTTTTTTGCTTTGCTTATACACACACATGGGCAGTAAAATTCCTTTTTCAGCCATGTTTAGAATGTTAAACAAAAATGAAGAAAACAGTGTAACAGGCAAGAATTGTAGATCTGAACTATAGGAACAATGCAAAGCGATTGGCACATTATTTATCTGACAGCACATGAAGCTCCCCGCCTGAACTGTTGCCTGGAAAACAAGTTCCTAGAAAAAAAGCTACGATTTCATCATGTCCCTCTTTTGGCTGTATTAATTCACTTTATTAAAAATAAATGCTTTTAACATTTAGTTAACTTAAAATATGTCCTTGAAGTTTCAATTTTTATAATGTATGACATCTTTTACAAATTTCTATGCATTTCCTTTCTTTTAAATTTCAAAACAAGTTAAAATGACTCCTCCAGTATATTTTCTAATGCTAACAAGCTAATGTTAATTTTCCGAAATCTATCAAAATTAGAGAGCCTTTGTTTCATATATACATATATATTCTCATTGTGAATGCTTTTTCTGAATTTCTATTAGTATTTATAACTATTTTTTTATTTTAAAGGAATAGTGGAATTAAGAGAACTGCAGAATTCCTAAAGTAACCAACAAAAGGAAGAAAATCGGAGCTATATAACAATTCCAAGATGTCTAAGTAAAGAAATTTCCATTTTATAGAAAAAAATGAATTACCTAAATATGGAGTGTTTTAGTAAAGATTTCTATGTTTATGTGGAATTTTTTTTATAATGCCCATTTGTGGAAAAAAAGCGAGTCCTCTTTAAGAATTCACATCTCAAACTACCATATTCTCCCTCATATAAGAAAATACTTCATTAGCTATAGAAAGCTAATGATGAGCTCATCGTTAGCTTTTTCACTTGTAAAGGGTGTTTTTTTTAAAGGTATAGAAATTTAAATTGCAATAAAACAACGATGTATTATTCGATTGACATGAATTTTTTTTTATTCGAAAGATAATCTTGTGGTATTACATTTTAAATATGATTTCTGGCATGACTGCCACGGCTGGCTTGGATGTAGTCCAATCTGGACGTCCAATTTTCGATGACTTTTTCCAACATTTGTGGCCGTATATCGGCAACAACACGGCGAATGTTGTCTTCCAAATGGTCAAGCGTTTGTGGCTTATCCGCATAGACCAATGACTTTACATAGCCCCACAGAAAATAGTGTAGCGGTGTTAAATCACAAGATCTTGGAGGCCAATTCACAGGTCCAAAACGTGAAATTAGGCGGTCACCAAACGTGTCTTTCAATAAATCGATTGTGGCACGAGCTGTGTGACATGTTGCGCCGTCTTGTTGGAACCAAAGCTCCTGGACATCATGATTGTTCAATTCAGGATTGAAAAAGTTAGTAATCATGGCTCTATACCGATCACCATTGACTGTAACGTTGTGGCCTTCATAGTTTTTGAAGAAGGATTCCACCAGCCCATAAAGCGCACCAAACAGTCAGTTTTCTGGATGTAACGGTGTTTCGACATACACTTGTGGATTAGCTTCACTCCAAATGCGGCAGTTTTGTTTGTTGACGTAGCCATTCAACCAGAAGTGTGCTTCATCGCTAAACAAAATACGCTTATGAAAATCGACCATTATTTTCGAAATAAAATTGCACAATGTGAAAGCATTGTTCAGGCATGAGTCTATTCATGATGAATTGCCAAACCAAACTGAGAATAAATCACTTGGAATTGCCAAACCAAACTGAGAATAAATCACTTGACAGCTGTTAAATCGGTCGCCATCTTGGAAAGTAATGTTAAACTTCTATACCTGGAAAAAAAAACTCTGTAGTATTTGTTGCTAACGTATTATTTTAACCCCTGAATGGTTGCATAACTTTGAAGAAAAGGGTCATAAAAGTGCTTTTTTTTAATTCAAGAAAATTTTATAAAACACTAAATGTATGTTCAATTTATGTATTTATTTTTAAATTTTGGGTAAATTTTTGGCTTGAAATACAAAAAAAATTAATTTTTTCACAAAAGCCAACCATTAAGGGAATTTTGACTTAATGTTGTTTTTCCGGCAAAGGAAAAAATTAAAAAATATGGGTTTTAAAAATTAAAGGAGAACTTGATTACACTTATACAAAATGTAAAAACTCATTAGTATTTTTTTTCTAGTGAGATAAATTTCATAGCATGAGATAAAAAAGCACATATAAAATTACAGATCCATTATCATTGCTCTCAGATTCACTAACTGAATTTTCAAAGCAATCAGTTATTTCAGAACTACTCTCAGATCCATTTATACTTGAAGTAGAATCTGATTAACTTCTTGACTAATACTAATATATATATATTTAATCACAAAACGCAACCCACATGTATTCACAAAAAGGGAAACTAAGTGACTCAGCTAAGGTTACAAAAAAACATATTGTTAATATATATGTTTGATTGTGCTAACATTTAGTTTAAAATAAAATAACTATCACTAAACACATTATTGATAATCTAGTACTAACATCTGGTGAGAAATAATTATGATTCTGGGCATAAGAATTAGATAGTTTTAATCTTTTTATCACATTACTTTTGGGCGCTTCAGCTCGGAAACATCACAGGCACTAGAATTTGAAGGGGAAATTTCACCTTGTAATTTTGATGGGAGCAAGAAGTAAGGGGTTAACTAGTTGGCCGTGGTAGCCAAGTGATCAAGGTCACATTTTCATTTTATTCAAGAGAACCTTAACTAGTGATCGCAAACTGATTTGTTGCCTACTTGCTCTTAAATACTTTGATAATGAAGTTTGTTACTCATGACCATTTTTTAAGGAAATATTTGTATAAAAAGGCTTGATATATTTCAGAGTGGATCAGCAGAATCTCTTATTGTCCATATTTTGTATAAAACTGAAGCAGCTTCTTTATTTACCCCTTCATACTTTGAGCACCATCAGTAGGAGTAGAACTTGTGTTACAGGTGTGTATTTTAAGTAATGAGAATAAGTCCATAAAAAATCATTTATTAGTGATATTGCTACAAAACTTTAGTAGTCTTCAAAATATGCTCCTTGAGCATGAACAAACTTCTGCAGGCCAGGTTTCCACGCTTCGTACGTTCCCTGGAAGTCACCAACCAAAACATCTTTCAGAGCATGCATGATCTTTTGACATCATCCAGGGTCCCGTGGTTGCGCTTTTTGAGGGCGCTTTTCACTTTGGGTAAGAGAAAAAAGTGCTGGGGCTAGGTC
Source organism: Trichonephila clavipes (assembly GCA_019973935.1). Lineage (NCBI taxonomy): Eukaryota > Metazoa > Arthropoda > Arachnida > Araneae > Nephilidae > Trichonephila > Trichonephila clavipes. The sequence goes on from BMAU01000623.1 coordinate 66,747, forward strand.
AGGGCTGTATAGGGTGGCTGTGGAATTGTGACGATGCCATTTTTTGTCAAGTGCCCGGTAAGCACAAAGCAGTAGTGAAAGCATTGTCGTGGTGGAGCTTCCAATTGGCGGAAATTTCTGGTCTCCCTCTTTTGATCTTTTTAACACTTCCATGTACAAGTCACCATTGACTGTCTGTCTTTCGGGAACAAGTTCCGAGTGGACAACACCGTTCTTGTCAAAGAAGTCAATCAACATTGCTTTCATTCTAGAAATGGATTTGCGATCTTTCTTCTGTTGAGGCGATTTTTGGAGTGTGCCATTTGTTGTTCTGACACTTTGTCTCGGGATCGTACTGAAAGAACCAACTTTCATCCCCAGTAATGACGTAATCAAAAGAATGAGGGTCTTCTTCAATGCGTTCCAAAAGATCTTTTGCAACAGCCGCACGATTTTACTTTTGAATGTCCGTTAAAACTCTCAATATGAGTTTGGTGCTAATCTTTCTCATCCCAAGGTCCTAAATGTTGATTTTGTGCACAACCATTTTATCCATTCCTAGCTGTTCTGTGATCATGCGAACACTTAAACACCGGTCTGTGTTCATCAAATGTCGCTCACGTTGTTTGTTTTCTGCGGTTTTGAAGTTGACGGGCACATCTTCCACTCGGCCTTTTTTAAACATTTTGTGCCATCTAAAAACTGGAGCTAGCGATAAGCTTTTCCTGCCATGTGTTTTGCAAAAATATTTTGGGTGTTAAGAGTCACAGAACACAACATACCTATTGGATCAAAAAAATTTTGAACAGTTGCTAAAATAAGTCTTTTAGTTATTTTAGTTTCACCTGATAAACTTTCAAAATCAATTTTACACTTTAGAGTGTCCTTATCAAGATCCCAAATTATCCCTAATAATTTTGTTGTACCTGTACTTTTGGATATGTGCTTACTTTCTACATTACTTCCCCAATTACGCAAATTAAAACACCCATGTGACAAAATTTGCTTAGACCTTAAAATAAATTCTTGTTGTGCAATATCATTCACCCCTGTAACACAATTATCTACATGAAACAAAAATTTTAACTTAGAGCCCAGTTGAGTATCATCTGCTGGCACATTTTCCAGCAAGTGCGCAAGAACTACAGCCAACAAGAAGGAACTCGACGATACGCCAAAAACCACTTGGCAGTGATGGTAAACAATTTCCTCACCCTCGTCAGGGTAAAAGAATCTTAAAAAATCTCTATGCTTAGGGGTAATTCCCAGCTTTCTCAATATTGGTAGAAAGTCCGATCGGATACCTACGAAACCTGTCTAAAATATCTGCTATCTGCTCAATTAAATTTGGATTTTTATACAATAAGTCATTTAGCGAACTTGACCAGTTGCAAGAGCCGACGCGTTAAAAACTCGTCGTATTTTAGTTGTAATGCTATCGTCTTTCACGATTGGTCGATGCGGCAAAAAATATGAATTTTCACCTTTCTCTTCAATTTTTTCTATAATTTCTAATTTTTCCCATTCTTTAAATACAATTTTATAATTATCTAGAATCCCATTTTGTTGTCTGCGTTCGCTTTTTATACCACTTCCATGTCAGATCTTTGTTGGAAGACAAATCTATTGCTTCCGATTTAAAGGGCAAACAAAGTTCGTATCTACTGTTCGGTAGAATTTTCCTACTGTTTTTAAATTCTTCAATCACCTTTAAATGTTAATTTTTTTCATTTAACTTTTGAATTGGGTCAAAAATTTCAATGCTTTAGAGATTCCACAATTTATTAACAGGCAATTCTTTAACCAATAAAAAAAAACATTTAAAACAGTATCACACTTCTCATTACATTTTTCAAAAACTCCCTGCTTTCCAGTCAAAACATAACCCAAACAAGTTTTTAATAAAAACAAACCTGATTGCAATTCAATACAACCATCTATAAATCACAAGCTAGCTACATTCGCGCCGATCAAAATATCTATTTCACTATCCTCATTTTCAAGATCAGACAAAACAATCCCCCTTCTATTCAATTCATTAATCGCAACAGGGCTACTAATCTTTGGCACTCTGCGACAAATCTTTTTTTCCGAAAACATCTCGACGCGAAGCAAGTACGATTCATCCAGAGAACATATTAATAATTCATAAACATCATGTAATTGACAGGACATTTCTCTCCCCCCGAAAAGCTGATGCTGCATTTTAATTTTATTATTTGATTTAATACCTAATTTCTGAATAACATGTTTTGAAATATATGAGTATTGAGATCCACTTTTGATCAAAGCTCTACATTTTTTGATTGTATTATTAGCACAAACTTTAACAATTATAAAGTCATTAGAAACACATTATTTTTATTATAACTGTTAGATAATGAATTCGTTTCAATACTATCAGACCTCTGATTAACATTGCTTTTCGCTTGATTACACATTTAATAATGGTGCGGTTTGGCACAATATAAACATGAATTTTTTACCTTACAGTACTTAGAAAACTGAAAAACAGCCAAAGCAGGCTCTGTTTCTTAATACACATTTTTTCTTTTCATCAAAAGTCATTTTTCTAGCTTTTAAACAGTCCTTGGAGGAGTGTTTTTTATTGCAAAATATACATACATATTAAATTTCGTTTACCTGTGCCGTTCCTATCATGTGTGCTTACCAACATAGCTGCAGAGGGGAACTTATCCGGTTTGTTGACCTCTTTTTTCTTTTGATTGACAGGAGCTGAAAAATAATTCCTAGCGAGTTCAACCATTTCGTCATTTTTAACTTCTTGGTTAAGGAAGTTCATTAATAATATCAAAGTCTGGCCTTCACCAGGAGTATCCTCTTTGAAATTTTTGTTTCTTTCAAACGCTAATAACATGTCATCTGGGAGATAGGACTAAACCAAAGTACTCAAGAACTCTCCATACTTGTCCTCTGTCCGCCCTCTCCAGAGCTCGAATCTTCGCTTCCAGTTCGTCGTATAACGCTGGGAGACCTGATTTAGAACGTCCGGGGGCTGCGTTTCTCAGCACCATCAGCAGTAAGTCTCTGACATAGATCTGCACGAGCAGATCTTCTCTCCTGAAACGTTCATGTAGTTTGGCAATTGCTTTTGGATAGTTGTCCGCTGTTGCGGGAAAATTCTCCACAACTCGAGCCGCCTTTGAATTTGAGACGACGGCCTGTAGCAAGTATTGAAACTTGTCCTCATTTGGCAGACTTTCATCTTCATGAATTTTTTTAAATTGACTCCAAAATGTCAGGTATTCCTTGGCATTGCCGTCGAATTTTTTCAGTTCAATTTTTGGCAGTTAAAATTTTCTTTTCTCAGGGACTTCTTTTTTTTCTGTTTCCTTTACAGATAGACTTTCTATTTTTGCACAAAGTTCCAAAAATCTATCTCTATATATTTCGGCTTTCATAAAGTCCTCTCCATAAGCTAGTTCGTCGGTTTCCTCTTTCAGGATTATATTCGAAATACCTCTTTGGCATTTTTCTAAACGCAAAAATTTGTCGCTAATTTGCATTTTTAAAATCGAAAGTTTATCCACGTCAGAAACTTCTTTCGTAAGTTCCTCTTCTATAACTTTAGCATTCTGCGTAAACAACGTACGCAGCGATTTTTGTTGTGTTTTTAACTGTGTCACATCCATATTTACTTTCAGGCTCACAAAAATAAACTCCTCCTGGAAACTGCACCCCACGTTTGTGTGCCAAAAATAAAGCGTGAACTCACCACTACACGATTCGTTATTTCTTATTACAGGGCTGACGTCTACCTGATGTCTGGTTTTGGTGTAACTATTCTAAAAATTACTGAATAGACTAGGATGTGACACACAAAGCATTTAATCAGACAAACACAACACAAAACACAACATTACGTAGCAAAGTTTTTTGTATATCTCCAGAAAGAACAGAGCAACAACATTATTGCATCATTTGCTTGACTTTTATTAGTTAGAGAGGCGATGCCATAAGCAACAGTTGCATTTTGAACTTGTACACACTTTTTTGAAGATGTCTACGCTACGTGAAATCCGGCCTCAACCAAAGCCAGCCAGCGACTGCGGAGTGAAGCATTATCAAGGTCAAAGTCCCCACTACTGACTTCAACCGGTCAGAGTGCCCTCTGGCGTACAGCCGCGTCAGGGCAAAAATATTCTCAGTACTTAAAACACAAACCCTGTATTATCACATAGCTGTGTTTTTAAATTGAGTTACAGAAAGAAAAATATCTTCAGTAGGTCTTAGATTTGGAAGGAATGAAAAGTGTTACTGTTTGTAAAGCTTTATTCAATATAAAAACAACTATTTTAATATTAATGATATTAATTTGAGCATGACATTGTTAAGTGTGATTGCTATCGGAAAAGAGGAAGGCCTTTCAGATGTGACTTATGCATCAAAATGATTTTTTTATAACTGTTTTCTTTTTTCACTGATAATTTGACTGCTCTTTCTCAAAATTATACAGACTCCTGATCTAGTGTAATGTCATCATCTCACCAGAAATGACATTGCATGTAAAATTATAGTTTGAAACAGCTAAAAAACATGCTTTTATGTTTAATCGAACTAAAAATTAAAAAAAAAAACATTCTTAATATAATAATAAAATGATTAACAAGCGAATTATATAATGTCATTGGGTTAAAAGCATGGAGTGTTCTATATTAATTGTTATAATTTCTTACTAGTTCTCTTCCTAAATACTGAATTAGTGTAAAAATGTAGTACCAAGCCCCCACACTTTTACCACAATAACATTAATTTTCTCGTCTCAATCATTTTATTCCTATATTAAGAATTATTTCTTTACTTTATAGTTTGATTAAACATAAAAGTATGTTATTTAGTTTTTTTAAACTCTTATTCATTTTTTTTATATCAATCTACCTTAAAAGCATGCATTTTTAGATTTTCAAACCATCATTTATTCATTGGTAAATTAATCTTAAATGCATGCTTTTTTTTTAGAATCTGGAATACTCTTTCGCAACTTATTGCGTGGATACGGCCTGGCTTGTGAAATGTAGCATCAGGCAACTGAAGGAAATCTGGAAGAGCTAAGTTTGAAATATTTCATGCGAAAGAAGGTGTTAAGTCAATGATATTTTTCAATAAAAAGAGCTCAATATTTTCGCAGAAACTTGCATCTGTATTAGACACTAAAGTGCACCTTTTTTTAATCGAAGTGTTTCTACGAAATTTGTTTTTTAATCCGGTGACCTCTGAATCAAATTTTTACTGTTTTGTTAAAATGAGCATAATTCTTTTTTTCCCCCTCATGCAGGAGTCGTCTTTTTTAAAATTTTTTTTTCATTTTCAGAAAAACTTAATTGTTTATATTATGGTAAGAAATTGCTGATTCAAACATTTTCAGTTTTGTGGGGTTGTAACTTAATCTTTTAGTCGCCAAATCTGGAAACATTATATGGAATCAGTCGCCGAATCTTGAAATAGTATATAGAATTAATCACCAAATCTAGAAATGGTATAATGAATTAGTCGCTAAATCTAGAAATCTTTTTGCTTAATGATCCTGTTCAGGACAATAGAACAAAATTCTGAAATTATTGTATTGCCATTGGTCCTTGAGAAGTGTGCAAAATTTCGAATTTGACTTTAAAAGTGGGTAGAAATCCAGTTCAAAGATTTCGTTACATACAAGTGAAACTTATAAAAGCATGTTAAAAAAGCTAAAATTCCATTTGTTGTTTTTCGAAAAATTTGAAAATTGTTAATTTTGTAAAATCTTTTTTAAAAATATCATTAGTTTGTTAAACTCTCTACTTTGCTCTTTGATTATTGTACTTATTACAATGATAATTTACTTTAAAAATGGTTAGACCTGTACTTATCTTAGTCCACTGTTTTAAATTACAAGCTTTTCCTTTTTAAATATCCAATAAAATGGAGTTAGAATTTGTATTAGCATGAAAATTTAATAAGGTAGCAATCTTTCTCAAATTAAAATGAAATCAATCTAGTAAGGAAATGAAAATATGTTCTTTTTTTTTAAGAACATGGCAAATAAAATAATCGTGAAAACAAAGCTATTTGCATGTTCTAGTGAAATTTTAAGTAAATATTTACTTAAGAGCACTCAGAATGCTATCCAATTTGTGAATGGTATAATACAGTAAAGAAAGAATGCCAAGAGATGTGTTTTTTGAAATCTGGAATCTATGATATTTCATTTAACTGTGTATTCTGTTCTATATGTTTTTACTTAATTTAGTATTGATAATCCTAACTATTTTTACAGAAATAGAAGATTTCATACATCTGCAGAGTTCCAGAATTAAACGTAGTCAAGGAAGAAAATCAGAGGCGGAGGAAAATTTCAAGATGTGTCTGCGGAGAAAAGAATAGAGTTTTTTAGAGGAAAAAGAAGATTAACTACATAAATATGGTGTGCTTAAGCTCACTTTTCTGTGGTTTACATGGACATTCTTTAATGATGTTCTTGAGTGGACATTAAAAAAACAATATTGGGAATTCAGATCTCAAACTATCACTTTCTCCCTCGGGTAAAATAGTACATCATTAGCTATTACAAGAAATTGTTAAAAATATTCTGCATAAAAGTTATCAATGTGTTTCTTTTTTATATGAATTACCAGAATTTCCATAAAAGATCGATTGTTAAAGTGTATCATATCAATTATTTTTTCCAATAATATAATGAATTTAAAGAGCATTTTTTCAATTTTGGAAGCTTATAAGTTGATATGATTTCCCAGGGTGTTACTAATAACTTTTTTTAGAAGTGTGGTTCATCACCAAAAGTGGCATTACTTTGAAGGGTCAATAGATCACACACCAATCATTCATTAATTCAAAAAAGATCTCTTAAGTGCTATTTATGGTATATTTCATGCTTATTGTGTTTTATTTATCTTAGGTTATTATATGTCCTTTTTCAGTCTTATACTCTAATAGATTTAGGTTTTGTTTACATTCAAGAAGAGAACCTAATATTTAAAAATTCCATGTACATACAATTTCATCATCATTCATTAAACGTACTTTGGAATTTTTTATAATAGTTTAATTATTTTTTTTCTTTCATTATAAAAATGTGATATGCAGGTGGATTTCATTTTATACATTGTTTCAAGTATAGCAGACAGTTTACATAGGGAAAATAATATATTAAAAAACCATTTTTAACAATAAAAGAGCAACAAGTATTTCTCGCATTGCTTTAAATTAGTAAAATGGCCATCCCTCAAAATAATATCTTAAAGCATCATGTGAGTAACAAAAAGCAGCCTCATATTTGTGAAATTTGTAATAAGGTTTTCAATCAAAGGAGTGATTTGAAAAGACATTTATGTGTTCATACCAAAGAAAGGCCATATATTTGTGATATTTGTTCTAAAGGTTTCTCTAACAGTGGAAATTTAAAAAATCATCAGCTCATTCACACCAAGGAAAAGCCTTATGTTTGTGAAATATGCAATAAGGCTTTCAATCAAAGGAGTATTTTAAATACACATTTTCGTGTTCATACCAAGGAAAAACCTCATGTGTGTGAAATATGCAACAAGGGTTTCTCTCAAAAATGTAGTTTAAATGTACATTTAAATATGCATACCAAAGAAAAACCTCATGTTTGTGAAATATGCAACAAGGCTTTCTCTCGAAGATATAATTTAAAAAATCATCTGCTCATTCACACCAAGGAAAAAATCCATGTTTGTGAAATATGCAACAAGGCTTTCTCTCGAAGATATATGTTAAATGTTCATCTACGTATACATACCAGGGAAAAACCTCATGTTTGTGAAATATGCAACAAGGGTTTCTCTCAAAAATGTAGTTTAAATGTACATTTACGTATTCATACCAAGGAAAAACCTCATGTTTGTGAAATATGCAACAAGGCTTTCTATCAAAAATCTAATTTAAATGTACATTTACGTATTCATACCAAGAAAACACCTCATGTTTGTGAAATATGCAACAAGGCTTTCTCTCGAAGATCTTATTTAAATGTACATTTACGCTTGCATATCAAGGAAAACCTCATGTTTGTGAAATATGCAAGAAGGCATTCTCTCTAAGATCTAGTTTAAATGCACATTAGTGTATACATTTCGAGGAAAAACCGTATGTTTGTAAAATATGCAAAAAGGCTTTTTCTAGAAAATGTTACTTAATTGTACATTTACATATGCATACCATGGAAAAACCTTATATTTGTCAAATATGCAATAAGGCTTTCTGTACCATATCTCATTTAGAAATACATTTATGTATGTATACCACGGAAAAACCTTATGTTAGAGTAAAATATGCAACAAGGCTTTTTCTAAAAAATGTTTTTTAATTGTATATTTGCATATCCATACCAAGGAAAAGCCTTAGTTTTGTGAAGTATTGAACAAAGCTTTCTCTCTAAGAACTAAATTAAAAAGTCTTTTACTTGTATATACCAAGTGAAAGCATACTTTTTGTGAAGCTTTCCCTGAAATTGGGACGTTCAGGGAAACTTTTTCACTTTAAAAACACATCTGCTAATTCACAGCAATAGAAAACCTTGTGTTTGTGAAACTTGTAATAAGACTTTCAATCAGAGTTACTGCCTCAGAACATATGTGCACATTGATAATAAAGAAAACCTTTGCACCTGGGATGTTCATATTGGTTTACTTTTCAAAAATCAATTTTAAGGATTTTCACCATTAGAAGGTTTAGCCTCATATTTTTGAAATTTTAAGAGGGTTAGTGCGCAGTGCCAGCATTTAAAAAGTTATTTTCACATTTGCAAATAAAAGTAGATGTTATGTCACAGAATCAACAGTTTTATAATATTGAGTCACATTTAAATTGTTAAAATTGCAATGTGTGTGTCAAAGACCTAAAATAGAACTCGCATTCTTTGACCTTTTTTTTTCTTTTGTGAGAATATAATTATTTTTTGAATATTTTGTGTTTTGACTAATACTTTTTATGCCATACCTATGTTAATTTTCACAGATAAAAATGAATTCTTTTTATAGGTATTTCAATCGACACACATTTGTGATGTACTTGGGGTACCCTAGTGATCCTTCTCTATTTTCTACCCTCCGTCTTGTCATTCAATTTATCCTTTCTTTTTTTCCCGCCTAGATCACAGATTTTCACAAATGTTTGGCGCAGTATAGCCACATTTGGCTCTTGCGCCATAAAATCTCACATTCACTCACCCACACATATTTGTAGATTTTTTCGTAAATAATTATTTCATACATATACGAGTATTGCTTTCATTGTAGAATTATTTATCCTGTATGTTTGATTTCTGAAAAGTTTTTGTTTTTCCTTTTTATATGTATATATCCCTCCTAATGCAGGAAATATTTACTAACTTTGGCAATACACTGAAAGGTGTGTTTGACAATTTAAAAATTTTCTTATTTATGCAGACTTGCATAGAGAATAATTATTGTTGAAGAAAAAATAAAAACACACTTTTACAGTGAATCGAACTAAAAAGTAAAAAATAAATAAATAATTCAGAATATAAGAATAAAATGATTAACAAGAAAATTAATGTCATAGGGGTAAAAGTGGGGGGTGCTCTATATTAATTGTTATTTCTTACTAGTTCTATTCTGAAATGCCAAGTTATAAAAATGTAGCACAAAGCGCCCCACATTTTTACCACAATTACATGAATGTTCTCGTTAATCATTTTATTCTTATATTAAGAATTATTTTTTTTACTATTAGTTCGATTAACTATAAAAGTGTATTTTTTAGTCTTTTTTATATAAACTATAATTTCTTTTTAATTTTTTAGTTCAATCTACAATAAAAGCCTGTTTGTTTAAGATTTTGAAACTATCATTCATTCTTTGTTGAATTTATCCTTGAGTTTGATATTTGGAACTGAAATTACATGGTTGCTAAAATTAGTCTTGCTCTTCAATGGATATTAATTAATGGGTCTGAAGGGTGTTTATTCTCTCCGTTTACGGGGCTTCGGATAAGTCTAGTATCATTATATTTCAAAGATTCCGTCTCTATAGATACAGGTTTAAGTAATAAAAGTGTGTTAAGAAGTATTAAATGTCAATTGTATTATCACTTTTTAAATGTATTGCTAATATGTTAATTCATATCATCACTTCTAAACATATTGCTTTATCAAAAAAAAAAAAAATATTAAGCAGTTACAACATAAATTTATTATTTTTTATACGTTTTGCTATGATATAATTCGTATCATCATTTCTAAACGTATTGCTTTATAAAAACAAGTAATATAAAAAAAATTTTCTAAGTCAATTCCTACTTAGATCAACAATTAAAAATTTTATTTCAGCTATTTTTTAAGAAATAGTTACATTTCATATAATTATGTATATACATATGACAGAACCACAAGATTAACTGGAAATTAATTTTTATTAATTATCTCATTAATTTATCATATTGTCATCCAAAATAATCGCATATATAAAATTTCAGTTCAACTGAATGCTTTAAAATGTGCAAAAAATAACCTTTTCAAGTTTTGACACAAGTCGCCAAAAATGTTGCCAATATGGCTATATTTGTAATTATTTAAATAATTAGTTTTAATTAATTATAATGAAATTATTGTATTGTCATCCAAAACAATCATGTATATAAAATTTCAGCTCAATTGAGTGCTTTAAAATTATTTTATTAACGATTGAAAATTCCACCAAAATAAATATATAATGAGTGGGAGCTAATAGTAGGAATTAAATAAAAAATATTTAGCAGTTAGAACATAATTTTTTTCACATGCACGAGTCTTTTTTTTTTTATTTCCTTTTTCAAAAAAACTAGTCATATTTTGGTAAGAAATTGCTGACACAACCGTCCTTCTTCTTCTCACATAAAGAACACTTTTCTTTTTTTTTTGTTAAAATTAACTACAAACCTATTCGCGGTTTTAGGGTTCCACCTTAACTTTTACTCACCAAATCTGGAAAGGGCTTATGGAATTAGTCGTCAAATCTGGAAGTGGTATGCAGAATTAGTCGCCAAATCTATAAATCGTATTCTTAATTATCCTGATCAGGACAATGGAATTTACAATGGTTATTTACACAAAATGTAATTAAATTGTTCACACAAATTGCACAAGACACTTTAAGAAATGCACTGTATTCATTGAACATTAAAAAAAAAAAAATCACTTGAATTAAAACACACACAAAAAAAATTATCAGCAGTACTTAATCACTTGGCATTGGCAGAACATAAACTTTAGATATGGCTCTTTTGCAAGTACTAAATTGTGTTTTTAATTTAACTACACGCGAATTTTGTTATCGTCTCCTAAATAAACCTGAATAATTCTTCCTAATAACCTCTTACATGGTGGCAAATTCTCTTCAATTAAGAGCATTAAATTTCCAACTTTTACCTTTTTTTAGCACATTTCCCTCTTTGAGCCATAAATCTTTTCAATGTCGCAATGAGTGCATCGGAAGTACAATCAGACACTACTTCGATTTGTGCAGCTTTCAACACAAAAAACAAATATACAAACAGATTTTATGCAAACTACTATTGCGTTGGCCTTTGTTTTTTTATGAAGAAAGGTTCACAAAAGTTGATACCCGAGCAGTTAAAGGAGTAATCAGTGGTAACCCTTTCCTTAGGCAAATTGTCCATTGTTTGAGATGTTATAACAGGTTTACTCTTAAAACATATAATACATTTACGCACAATGTTTCTACAAAGATTGCGTCCATTGAGAGGCCAAAATTTTTCGTGAACATGATTCAAAAGTGAAAAGGCACCAACATGACAGTATTTGTTATGCAAATATTCAATTATTATACATGACAATTTATGCCTTTTAGGCAAAATAATTTGATGTTTTTGATTAAAATCAAAATATGTAAAGGGTGTTTTTTTGAGAGGTATAGAACTTTAAATTGCAATAAAACAACGATGTATTATTCGATTGAGATGAATTTTTTTTTATTCGAAAGATAATCTTGTGGCATTACATTTTAAATATGATTTCTGACATAGGACTGCCACGGCTCCCTCGGATGTAGTCCAATTTTCGATGACTTTTTCCAACATTTGTGGCCGTATATAGGCAACAACACGGCGAATGTTGTCTTCCAAATGGTCAAGCGTTTGTGGCTTATCCGCATAGACCAATGACTTTACATAGCCCCACAAAAAATAGTCTAGCGGTGTTAAATCACAAGATCTTGGAGGCCAATTCACAGGTCCAAAACGTGAAATTAGGCGGTCACCAAACGTGTCTTTCAATAAATCGATTGTGGCACGAGCTGTGTGACATGTTGCGCCGTCTTGTTGGAACCACAGCTCCTGGACATCATGATTGTTTAATTTACGAATGAAAAAGTTAGTAATCATGGCTCTATACCGATCACCATTGACTGTAACGTTGTGGCCTTTATCGTTTTTGAAGAAGGATTCCACCAGCCCATAAAGTGCACCAAACAGTCAGTTTTTCTTGATGTAACGGTGTTTTGACATACACTTGTGGATTAGCTTCACTCCAAATGCGGCAGTTTTGTTTGTTGACGTAACCATTCAACCAGAAGTGCGCTTCATCGCTAAACAAAATTCGCTTATGAGAATCGGGAACAACGGCAATCTCGTTCTGGGCCCATTCGACGAATCTACGCCTTGCTTGATCATATTTAAAATGTAATGCCACAAGATTATCTTTCGAATAAAAAAAATTTCATGTCAATCGAATATTACATTGTTGTTTTACTGCAATTTAAAGTTCTATACCTCTAAAAAAAACACCCTATATTACCACCTAATCGGCCGCCCACTCTAAGCGCTCCATCTGAATCCAAAAACGGATTGAGACTTTTCAACTTACTTTTTTGGCAACACTCGTTGTTGTTATAGCCAGTTCTTCACGAACCTAAAAGTATTTATTAAGATACGCAGAATGGTTAAATAATTGTTACTAATATTACACAAATTGTTCACGAAGTCTTTCACACAAATGTTAAGTACTAGCACTTCATTCTCAAGTTTTTCACGAACACTGTTCTGAATTGTACGCATCATTGTTTTCACTAATGTTCATAGTTTTGTTCGGTTGATTGATTGAATATTAACGTCGCACTGTTCAGCTACACGAGGGCTTTTGGCGACGGACCACGTAATTTTGAACCATGGTCAAGTGACGTGGACGACACCTGAGCTGGCACCCCCCTCTCCTAACTACCACACCACACCAACGGTATATAGTTTTGTTCGGATAATCACTGCCAGATAGAAACTCTGGACCGTTCGTTATTCAGAAGTTTGTCAGGATCTACTCTCACGAGAAATCAAATCTGCAGGATTCTGGTTGGATGGCAGATGTCTCCATTGCTGTACAGGGAACAAATCTTGAATCTTAGCAATTCTATTCTGCACAAATGTTTTAAGGTCCATCGGTTCTTTTTATAGCCAAGAATCGGTCCAGTAATATTGAATCACTCCACAGATAAACTTTTAGCTGATTATAATTTCAAGGCATCATCACTCTTTTCACAAGTTTGGACAAAAGGACAGCTGAGCATAACTCTAATCTTGGCATAGTTAGACACTTAATTGGTGAAATTCGATTTGCTAGTAATTAATCTCACTAGAGTCACTCCCGAATTATTTTTTGATTTGCAATACACTGCAGCTCCATAGCAACGCTCTCAGGCATCAGAAAAAACATGAATCTCTATTGATGCAGGATTCTCAATCACTACACGTCCTTTGTTACTGATACTATTTAGGCTCTCTAGCCTAATTAACAACTGGTTCCATGCATAATACATTTTATTTGAGAGGGGATCTTTCCAGTCAATACTAAGTCTCCAAAGCTTTGTCGTAAACATCTTGGCTTTGGACCCCACGGGTCCCAAAGGATCAAACAGTCAGGCAATAGTTGATAAAACTCTTCTCTTTGTATATGAATCACGTCAACTTAAAAGGAAACAGTGTCTCCTACTGGGTCCCAGGACACACCCTATGGTTTAGTCTAGAAAAATCGCAGATTCCATTTATACGCTGGCGAAAGTTCAAAATGTTTTCCACACATTTTATGCAATTCCATGCCTGCACTTTTCAAAATTGCAATTAACTGATGTTGTAGCTCCTTAGCCTCTTCTAAGGTTTCCGCACCGCATAACCCATTGTCCATATAGAAATTGCTTTGAAGGACTGGTGCTGCTGCCGGGAATTTATTTTCTTCATCATAGGACAATTGTTTCAATGTTCGTTGCGCTAAGTATGGGGCACTGGTCATCCAGTACGTGTCCGTTTGAAGCTCGTATGTTTTTACTCGGTCATGTTTGTTGTCCTTCCACAATGCATTTAAAATTGTTTGAGAGCAATGCCCCTGGAATTCCCTAAACAATTTGGATCCCCTTTAAGGGGCATTTTAACTACATACCGTCCCTAGAATGTGTTTTTATAAAGTGTTCCTCGCAGAAATTAGCCTTATTATTTTTTGTTAGGACTATCTCCACGTTTTCTACTTCTCAATGAACTTTAATTTCATTTAATGAATCTACCACTTACAATATGTCCAAAAACCGTGTTTTGTAAAATTAGATCTGAATTTTTTACCTTAAATTTTTCCTGTCTCAATAGTTTAAAAAATGTTTCTGCACCTAACAACATGTCTATTTTATCTGGAATATGAAAACGATCAGCTAATTCCACTATATCTGACAAATGAACTCTGGTATTAAACGTCATACTTGGAATAAAATCTATGATATTCTTAACTACTAATATATTAGGGGACCGGAAAATTATGTCGTTTTTTTTAATAGTGAATTTAAAAAAGTAAATTTCTCATAAGTTTTTCTTTTTAGTCAATGATATAATCAACCTCGTTGGCAACAACCATTTGCCATCTAGTGTGCAAATACCCAATGCCGGATCGATACAAAATCAATTGGTTTTTCAGTAGAATATCTGGAGATAGGAGTTTTCATATCATCCAAATTTTGAAATTTTTTGTTTGTTAAGAAGTGTTGCATTGAACATAAAAAATGGAAATCTGTTGGCGCAATGTCAAGCGAGTATGGTGGGTTGGACAATACCTCCCACCCCAATCTATTCATTTTTTCTAGCGTTTTTCTTGCGCAGTGCGGTCTCGCATTATCGTGTTTCAAAATTACGCCTTTTCTATTGATAATCGCTGGATACTTTTCAATTAATGATTGATTTAGTCGATCTAATTATCGCAATAAAGGTCTGCATTAACAGTTTCTGCAGGTTTAAGCACTTCAAAATGGACGATTCCACGAATACCCCACCAAATATACAAAAGCGCCTTTTTTAGATGTAAACCTGGCTTAGCAGTCTGTGGTGGTTCATTCGAACAAAGCCACTGTCCTTTGCGTTTTGGATTTTCATACAGGACCCATTTTTCATCTGCAGTGATCAAGCGATCAAAAAGCGGTTCTGTATTGTACTGTTGAAGCTAGAAGTTGCTTGTCGTAGATTGGTTAGCTGTGTTTTCTTCAGACAGATTTTGCGGAACTCAGACACCTGCTCTGCTTGTTTTACCAATCTGTTGCAAATGTTCTTGAATGGTCCACCTCGGTTGCTTAAGAGCATTTGACAGTTCCTCGATTATCTGACACGAATTTGCTTCCACTTGCGCCCTTAATAACGTCATTGTTTAAAATTGTTGGTCTTCCTGATAGATGTGTCGGAAAGATCGAAACTTAGAAAACCACCTTTGGCATTTACAAACATCTAAGACACTTGGGTAAACATCGCCAATATTTCTAGTAGCAATTGTTGCATTACTACCTTGTGAAACTCCAAATGCATACAATGGCGGATATCAATATGTTCTGGTATTTGGCTGGCCAATTCACTCATAATGGGGAAAGAAAATTTAAGGTTTAGGTTTTCACAACTAAAGTCACTTGAACTTTGAAATGTCTCTGGCATGACTTTCAACTACGCAACAAACTCATAAACGGTAAAGCAGCATTGACATGCATAAAAATGACATTACTTTTCGGTCTCCCTAATATTTAAATACTTCACGAATGTATTATTTTTATTTGAAATTGACGCTTTAACGCAATCGTTAACAATCATAAAGACATTATTTAAACATGAGATCAAAGGATTAATCTTTTCACTTGTAATTTATTGTTGTACTCATTATTTATAAGACGAACCATACTGCCTCCATCTAACAAACACCTACATTCATGCCAATTCGAATATTTATCCTTAACTAATATGCGAGCTGTGCTCAATAAGCATCTTTTAATTTTGTTATGACTAAATGTTTTCGCCACAATTTTTTGATTGTTTACATTTGAATTAGCAATGAAAGGAGGGGCAGAGGAATTAAGATATATCGTTTGCGATTTCTCTTCAAGGACCGAAAGAGGCCCGATTTCGTTGAATCTGGATATTTTTTATCTTTCTTTGAAAATGAAGCAATTTATTATGCGGTTTCTTACAAATTATGCAATTTCTAGAGCGACATTGTTTAACACCATATTCTGGCAATAGACATTTAAAGCACATTTTATTGTTTTTAACAAAATCTACTCTTTCATTTATCGAACAACTTTTAAACTGAGAGCAAAATTGCAAAACATGTGCTTCATTCTTACACAACACACATTTTTCACTCTTTATTTCAGAAAAAATATGCTCGAAACTCCTCTCTTACTTCGTGAGCTGTTATATCTCTGTTGTTTATTGAAATCAAATCGTTTATTTTCATTTCCAGTGAAGGACATAGAAAATGTATTAGACTGGCTTTTAATTTTACCTTTAGAAAATAAATAAATATCACATTCTCGCCCTAACTCGTGGGGTTTAAAAAATGTTTCTCCTTATTTTACATTAATATGAGTGAATAATTCTCTGTCAAGAGAGTGCTCATCATTTTTTCCGCAACAATTAATTCACATACTGGCTTAAATTCATTAACATTTCGTAACTAACAGTAATACTCAAATGTTGCATTTATCCTAGACGCAAATTGAACGTAACTCTCTGAATTTAATTTTTCAGTTTTACGAAAATTATTATAGCATTCTTGCGGTGTAGATTGAAATTCTTTCAAAACTAAAATTTTTAGTTTATCATAACTGCGCAATTCTTCCTCTGACACATTAATCTCATTAAGTTATTCGCTCTCTCTCCTAGGATATTTAAAAGAGTTTCCATTCTTCGGGAACCTCTTTCGATTTGAATGCTTTCTATAATAACTGAAAAAATAAATTACATGACTCAACACCTGAGGGCACAGAGATAGTTAATGTTTTTACACTTTTTATTAATGTTTCGATACTAATGTTGTTACATGTTTCGGTGGCTCTCCCTTTTGAAAGTGAAGAATCATGTGGTAAATCTTTCCGAATATTAGGAAGCTCTAATTCACTGGTGTCCAACACACGGACCGCCAGTATGTAAGTTGCGGTTCACCGATTCTTTTTAAAAAATTTTAAAATATCAGATTTTTAAGGTATATCTGACTATGTTAGGAACCATGATTTTAAGAAAGCGCATAAATGAATATTTTGATAATAATTAGTGTCATTTAGATTAGAATACTTGTATAAAATTGTTTAAAGTCATTTTGACAAAAAAATATTTAAATACAATATTTTGGAAAAAAAATTAACTTAGAATAACCTTTTTTTCAAAATGTTCCCCTTTTATAAAAATACTTATAGAATAATAATATTTTGCTTATATAAAGTAAAATTTCATCATAGAGTGTAAAATAGGATTTTTGAAACATTCACATTATTTTCAGTTTTACTGCCAAATAAAATAATTATCGACATTTTTTCTTAAAATGTCTTCCCTCTGTTGTAGTAAAATATGGATAAATCCACTTCTAAGTTATATATTTCAAAAATTCTTGTTGAGCCTCTGTACAGAAGTCTGATTTATACACAGGTTAAATATTACTATAATAGAAGCATTTTTCACAAAAAGAGAATATTTTGAAAATTGGCCATTCTATGTTCATTTTTGTCAAAATATTGTACTTAAATAATTTTTTATTATAATAATATTCTTAAAACAATTTTATATACATTTTCTAATCTAAGTGGCACTAAATATTTTAAATGTTTTCTATGTATACGTTTTAGCAAAATGACTGTTCCGAACGTATTTGGATAGCTTAAAGTTCTTTCATTTTAAAATTTATTTAAGGAGAAATATATATATATATATATATATATATATATATATATATATATACATACTGGTGTGCAAAAAAATTAAGGACGAGACTGTTTTTCAGTATAACTTTGTACAAAAGCTTTCCAAATCAACACATTTAATACCGTAAGATCCCCAATACGTAAGGATATGTGTAATGTAAGCAACACTTACTAAAAGAGAAATCAGAGAGATAAAAAGAAGCTTGATTGAAAAAGTAGCATGGAGCGCAATGCGACTGAAGGACGAAACATCCCTGTGATGGGTGTCCAGCAAGAAACATCCGGTCTTTAGTAGGGGATATGATCTCCCCTGACTGCTAGGCAGGTTTCACAGCGTCTGCCCATGCTTAGAATGAGGGTGTCAATGAGTTGTTGAGACATTTCTGCCCATTCGTCTTGCAGCGCCAATCGAAGCTCCCGAATCGTTACTGGTGGTAAGGTACGAGCTGCCAAGCGTCTACCTAGAAAATTCCATACATGCTCGATGGGATTGAGATCCGGAGATCGTGCCGGCCAATCCATACGTGCAATATCCACACTCTCTAAGAGCTGTTCGGCAGCTACTGTGCGATGACATGGTGCATTGTCGTCCATGAAAAGGAACTGCAGACCCATAGCGCCTCTAAAAAGACGCACATATGGAAGAAGAATCTCGTTACAATAACGGGTCCCGTTGACTGAACCTGCGTCGAAGATGTGAAGTTCTGTACGACTACCAAGCATGATGCCTCCCCAAACGAGAACACCGCGACCTCCATACCTGTCCCTTTCAATGATGTTCGAGGGATGATTCCGGCTTCCCCGCTCTCTCCAGATGAGTATGCGATGAGAATCGCTACTCAAACTGAATCTGCTCTCATCTGTAAAAGTACTCGTTCCCATTCATTGTCTCTCCAATTCCGGTGTTCCCGGCACCACAGAGAACGCTTTCTCTGATGGGCAGGCGTTAAAGGTACACACCGTACAGGGCGTCGTACAAATAGACCACCACCGTGCAGTCTTCTGGCCACGGTAAAACGCGATATCGGTCGTCCAGTCGCCTGTGTCGTGTGTCTAGCGATTTCTCCCGCTGTCTGCCGCCTGTTTCTTCTGGCCTGTAAGACAATGTACTGGTCATCTGCGGGTGTGGTTCCTTGTGGACGACCACTACTGAACCCCCGGATAGCTGTTCCTGTAGTTTGAAATTGTCTCCAATGTCGTGAAACGATGCTGTGAGCAATTCCGAACTCTGCAGCCACACTTGTCACACTGCGGCCTTCCTCCAACTTCCCAATGATTCGAACTCGGGTAAAATCATCCAGATGTCGTCTAACAGATCGATTATTCGCCATTTCTCGCTGAGGCAGCAACTCGGTGTGATTTTAACTGCTATACGGCGTGCAATCTCTTTGCCAGAAATACTGATCTTACACCGACAACATGCTTTATACTACTCAGACACTCCCCCATTACGTCTACCAGCATATCTGCGCATGTGCTACCGTATATCACCTTACTTAATCTCCTGATTGGTCTTTCTGTCCGCTCTGCCTCTTCGTTCAGCTGATATGCTAATTTTTCGTTTCGTCCTTAATTTTTGCACACCAGTGTATATATATATATATACTCAATGTATATTCCTGTTACCTGTTCTTGTTTTAAAATAAATCCTTTTTGATAATAGAAATTTCTTTTAGATATAAAATAGATTTAAATTTTATCTAACAGTTACATTTGATTTTCTATAATAAATTACTTTTTTAAACAAATTTACATTGTATTATACACATCCTTTACTATGAATACACATGATTCTCTGTATGTGCGACTTTCATTTCTCCTCATTTTTTTGTTTGGAGTGCCCAGAAAGCAAGAGGCAGTCAGAGATGTTTTTAAAGTTAAGAAAAAATATTCAGGGCGGTTAAGACAAAGGACAATGTATACTTAATCTTTTGTGAATGACAGCACTATCAAATTTCAACAATGAGTAACGGAAGATCAATTCAATACAAACACGGTAATTTTCAAGAAAATCTCAACTGTAATATTTTGAACATTATTTGATCATTGCATTTTTATATTATATAAACATTTGTTATATTTTCTTGGTCTGTATACATAAAAATAATGAATACAATAATAATTGATGCGACGCTAATGATAGCTTATTTAATTTGTAAGATGAAAACCCAGTTTCTTAATTTAACATCGCATCATGACTTAAGTTAAAATTAAACGCTAATATTCTATAGACAAATTACTGTACACTAAATTAAAAGTCCGATCGTATAGTGGTAACAATTAATTTTATTGAATAACATATTTAAGTAACTGTAAATATGCTGCATAACAAGATTAAAATTTAACTTAGCTTTGAGAGAGATAGGAGGTGGGATGGAGTAGGGACATGGTTGCCGCCCGGAGTCTAGATTCTCAAAGTCTGGGATCTGCTTAGTCTGTCTCTGTCTCTGTGTCCGTGTCTTTCCAAATCGGGGTGCATCCCGTTTTTATTCCACGACGTTTTACTCGAAAATCCTAGAGCGGACTATTTGCCTTGTCCACTTAATTGCCTCTGATTGGTCTAGAACCAGCGCAGAGTTACCGCGCAAAGTTCATGCCTTATTGAAGCGCGGGAAAATCCTATGACGCACCCCAATATTTATGAGTGCAATGATTCTCCCAGGCCTTGGGAATGTTAGGCACCCTTTGCTGAGGAATTCACCCCTCAGTGATGGGGAAAGAAAACGACTTCCACCAAACTGAGTTCGCAATTTTGAAGTTCTGTTGAATATTCCTGATTAATCCACGCCTCCCATCATTCCTCCCCTCTCTCAAATACACAGCACACAGAAAAACTTTTTTTACAATAACGTATCGACAGAATTGTCCCATCAGAAGAACGGGAAACTATAAGTTCCTTCCAATCTTTGGGCGATGTCATCCACTGTAGTCTTGAACTGTAGGGATAAGGGGAGGCAATTCCTTCCAATCTTTGGACGAAGTCATGCACTGGAGTCCTGTATACGATAGCTCGGTCATCTTGTGGCCCTGACAGGTGGTGAACAAATAGCTGATGCATGCTGTAAGAGAAAAAAAACTGTCTCCCAGGGAAACCATATTAGTCATGAAACCAAACCCAGTGTGAAAAAGAAAAACTTGACCCCATTTGACCTCCGCCGTAGAATCCAAGCTCACTCTCATAACTTAAAATAAAAAATGTAAAAAAAAAAATTATAAGCAATTTCCAAAATTAAGTCCCAATTCCGTTAGCGGTGAGAGGGAAAAACAAATTAACTACTAACAACTACAATTAAATTCATGTACGAAAAAAAAATTGCCGAATGGGTCACCAAACAATTCACAAGGAGAACATACATAAAATGACAAATAGAAATAATTGAATAATCACAAAGGATCGTGTGCCACTAAATAATAAAAATTAAGACGAGTAACACATAATAAATTCAAAATTGCATATCTAACAACTGCGCTACCCACAATAACCACACATGTGAGCATCGAACAAAATACTTTGTGATAAGAAATAAGTACTAGTGAAAACATATATATACAATACAAATGTGGCACCCAGAAACAGACACATCATAATCGTTTAACATCGAAATCCTGACACGATTAATGTGATGTGCATGTCCCAGACCACCAAAAAAAATTACTAATTTAACCCTCAAGATACTCAAAGCATAAGAAATTGCAGAGGTTTACCAAGAGCATCGATAACAATCTTTCGTAAAAATAATTAATTTAAAGTGAAAAATTAGAAATTGAAACGATGAGTGTGCATAGGTGAAAAATTTATATATAGAACCTCCGAGAATGCTTAATAGCCTAAGAAATTTAAAAAAAATTCACTACAAGCATTGGTTACAATTGAAAGTTTAAAAAATAAAATGTAATTAAATTCAGATTTGCAAATTAAAATTCTATCAATTGAAGCGAAAAGTGTAAATGGCAAAAAAAAATTTATAATCTCTAAGAATGCTTAGTAGTCTAAGGAATTTGAAAAAATTCACTACAAGCATTGGCTACAGTTTGAAATTAAGAGAAAAAAATACTGTAATTAAATTTAGAATCGCAAATGATGAGTGTGCATGTGATCAGGATGCACCCCCAATGTTTACGAAGGTGGGAAAAAAAAAAAAACATCCTATTTTCTGCGATAGGACGATCGCCGGCAACCGCCAACACAAGAAACAGAATGTACAATTAAGACAAAAAAAACAATGCAAATCCGATTATATAAAAAAATTACTATATCGATTAATACTATAAAAAAAATTAAGAGAGAAAAAAAATTCTTCTACCTTCAATACATTCAAATTTCTATATTGAGAAATGAATTCCAGAAATCACAAATGCAATTGAAAATTTCAGAAAAAAAATTTATAAACATAAAATTGATAATGCAACCCATGACATATGAGGCGACACATACAGAGTAAAGTATTTTAACTAAACAAAATAGCAAAAAAAAATTATTACAAGCGCTACACATAATTAAACATAATTCCCCCAAAATATCACTTAACTAATCAGCATAACTTTTTAACATCCTATGTAATACAATGTATCAATTCTAGATAATAAAAAAAACTCAAAATGTTTCACTATACGCACAACAAATATACAAAAAAAAACACAACAAAGATCCTCAATTTTCAACAATACCGTTAACTTAATTCATCGATAATCAGCGAATTAATAACTCAAATATCATTCTATAACACTAACCTAAAATTCTTAGTAACCTTAAAATGATTCCTCAATAATTCAAAAACGCCTTTACCTCAGATCGTTCATATCTTATACCTCAATAACACTAACTAAACTTATCTGCAACTTCCAAATAATTAATCGACTTCTCCACAATACCAATAACTAAAACCCATCTTTGCTCATCAACTTATTTACACAAAATCTCCCATAATCCTCAACTCGAACTTTCCTAGATTCATCTCAAAACATTATTAAATATACCACACAATCATTAATTCAACTTATCAATGTTTATCAACTTATTTACTCGAAATCGTACAAATTCCTTAACTCAAATTACCTTCTCTACATCAAAACAACTATCTCAAATATACCGTATAATTATTACAACTCAATTTCCCATTGTCCAAAATCCTTAACTCAAAAGAACCTTCTCTACATCAAAAAAAACTTTCTCAAATATACCGTATAATTATTACAACTCAATTTCCCATTGTCCAAAATCCTTAACTCGAAAGAACCTTCTCTACATCAAAAAAACTTTCTCAAATATACCGTATAATTATTACAACTCAATCTTCCATTTCCATATCAAACAACTCTCGAATTTGCCACATACTTTTGAACGCAAACTTATCTATCTCCATATAAAAAAACTTTCCCAATTATTCAACAAATTCATCAGTTTAAAATTTATCTATCTCCTTCGAATAACTTTCTCAAATATTCCACAAAATCCTGAACTCAACTTATCCAACTCATTCGACAATTAGTAAAACAAAAAAAATTCACACCTGATCTTCAGCATTTTCAAACCAAAAAAAATTATCAACTCAAAATCTAAAACAACAATACTAAATATTACGTAAGAAAGGCTATTGCGTCTAGGGAAAAATTTTTTTAGCATCGAGCACCAACGAGAGAAAGTAACAAATAGGAAGCAACAAGGGGGGGGGACGAAGACCCCATAGAAAAAGAGATGCTGAGTTTCTGATCTCGGTTGCGACAGCAGGGGGGCGCGAAGGGGAAAATTCCTCCTAAGGCGCCGAGAGAACCGACATCCAAAATTCCACCCTTGGGCCGAGGCACCCGCGGGGGGGGAGAATACCGACGAAAAGTTCAACGACGGAGTTCACCGGAATGAATGGACAGCTACTAGCGTGATATCTCAAAATTCCAAGTACTACAGCCAAGAACGCCTAATCAATTACTATCAAGGTTTAACACAATTAATTTTTCTAATTTAAGCAGCGCAACATCTAACCTACTGTTATCGGAATTAACATCATCATAACACTTAAAGCGCTCAAAATCTAATATCGACACTACGGACAAATTTAACAACACCCTATCGACTACAACTTTAAACAGCAACAACACAGAATTTCCATAACGATAATAGTAAGCGCAATCAATTAACTGAACCGCCTCAACATCCGAACAAAAAAAAAATTGTTAACCAGCAACGAAACACGAATTCCATATGACAATATACAATCGAATCAATTAAACGGAAAAAAAATTAGAACACAATATAATGCACACCTGATTATCGTCAAACAAAAAAAATTATCAAACTCAATATCTAGAACACACAATACTAAATCAAAATTCTCCTCTTTTTTTTTGTCAATACCAAACTCAAAGCTAACACAACTACGCGTACACAAAATATAAAATTTAACAATACCATTATCTGACCAAAAACTTATTTCCAAATAACAATGCAAAACTACAATTAAAATCCAAAACCATAAAAAAAATTAAATCAACATCAACATTCAATTCAATAATCTACCCAAGCGCTACCATGAATCAAAACAAGTTAACCTAAATCAACAAAAATACTATATCAACATCAACGAAAACATTAAATTCCTAGTACAGTTTAGCACACAACCGAGACACAATGATTGACTGCACTTTCATTTAACCAAACCACCATTTAACTAGAGCCCTATATAAGCAAACAAAATTCCAAATCTATAGCAAAACAAACAACACAAAAATTAAATGAGCATTGAAACACCTAACCGAAACACTAGAAAATTTTAAATTAAAATTAGCAATCATATAACAGAACAAAACAACATGAGCAAAACAAAGTTAAGTTTCAACATAATTTCTTAGGGAAAATATTCAAACAACCACCTCTATCCATATCTTAACAAGCATAAATTCCAAAGATATCATTATTTAGTAATACACAGCCACTTAAAATTAATACACTAACACAACTTATCACTAAAACTGCTTCTGACACGATATCGCTACCAAAAAAATTAATATTTTACGCAAACTCAAAATTTAACTAGAAAGTACACCGTTATACACAATCAAATCAGCATGAACTAACTTATTCAATAAAGGAACCTTTTTGTATGAAAATAATATTTAAAATACTAGATAATAACCGCAACACAAAATTATTTAATAAATGAAAAATGTCAAATATGTATGTATAGTAACAACATTCAAATTTCATGACAGGTGTCCAAAGACACCAAAATTTGATTTTTGTTGCAAACATGATTTAAAGCTTAAAATTTATAAAATTAAAATTGACGTGCATACATGACTCGCATAAAAAAACAATCCTATTACAAACAACAAATTTTATATATTGCATAAAACACATAGCATCAAAAAAATATTTTTTCCAGAGCTAAAATTGATATTAACCACCTACAACATTATGACATTTAAGCATCAAATCAAGACATGAAACAAATTGCATAAAAAAAATTGAGCTAGAATTCATGAAATAACTAAGTACAAAATTTTATCTCACTAAAACATCAAACATGACATAAAACAAGGTGCAACAATGAGACAGGTACCATTTCATATGTGTGCTCTCGAAGTGACGAAGCGTAAAAATTGTAAAAAAAAAAATTTCAGTTTCCTTCAAAAAAATTTTAGCGCGGCAAGTGCATTAATGAGCCGAATTGCCTGCACGAGCCCTTAAATTATACCGCGGACTTGGAACAATACCCTTAACCTCCGTCTCGTCTGGTTGCAAATCATCTAAATTATTTAAGTGCAATTATGAGAATCTCTTAATAAATGGAATCATCCGATTGACATGTGTGTTAAATCTCTTCCTCAATTGCTCTACATGTTGAACCCTATAATTGACATTAGAAAAACGCTCTATTACTCTGTAAGGACCTTCAGACTTAGGTCTGAGTTTTGGAGATAAATTAGATTTAATATTAGGCGTCTTAATAAAACACAAGGACCCGATTTTGTAATCATAATGATGTTGCTTTGTCGCTCTCGTACTCAAATCGACATGCGATGCCTCCTGCTCTTTTAGATTATTTAAAACTTTATTAAAAATTCGCTCCAAAAACGGTAAAAGTTTCTCGACATATTCATACTTATTTTGTGGTGTGTCGGAGTTTTTCTCGTAAGTGTAAGATAATCGAATATCCCTGCCATGTTCTAGGAAAAAGGGCGATGAGTATGTAGCTTCATGAATCGCTGAGTTTAATGCTAACATGGTGTGTGGGAGTTGCTCATCCCAGTCATTTGTATTTTGCGAAATTGATGCCAGGATATTGGCTAGCGATTGATTGGGTTTCTCTACCCTCCCGTTGATGTGAGCGGAATAACTTGATATGTGTCTTTTCTGAATGCCCATAACTCTGCAAAATTCAAAAAATTCAGAACTCTTAAAATATGTAGCGTTATCTACGACTAATTTATGTAGACAACCCCTGTGTACAATGTAATTATCAAAGAAAGCTTTAGAAATCGTACTCGACTTAATATCAGGAAGTGGAACAATATGGATGTATTTTGTGAATGCATCTATCATAGATAAAACATAGCTATATATATATATATATATATATATATATATATATATATATATATATATATACACTCTGTCGCAAAAAAATATATACAGAAGAAATTGAGCTACATTCACGAAATTTGGTATGCATGTAGTGTATATGAAAATAAACAAATGATTAAAAATTCAGAACAAAATATCATTTTATTAAGCAGTTACAGCTTGCAAAAAGGTTAAAAATCAGTAAGTAGTAAAGCCACCTCTGGCAGCTATACAAGCCGAAATTCGGCGTGGCATCGATTTAATTAGATCACTTATGACCCCCTGTGGAAGATCCTGCCATAGTCTTTGCATCTGCGCAGTTAATTCTCCTGTATCTCGGGACGGCTGCAGTTGCCTTCCCAGCGCGTCGCAGACATGCTCTATTGGCGAAAGATCTGGTGACCTGGCAGGCCATGGTAGGACGTCATATCCTTGAAGACATTGTTGGGAGAGTCGCGCAGTATGTGGACGAGCATTATCTTGTTGATAAATGGCACCTGGGCGACTTGATAGCATGGGTAGCACAATCGGCGTTAAAATATCGTCCACGTATCTGCGAGCTGTCAAAGTGCCTTGAAGGACCACTAAAGATGATCGTGTGTCCCAAGAAATTGCTCCCCACACTGTCACACCTTGTGAAATTGCTGTATGCCGCTCGACAATAAATGCCGGATCGGACCGCTGGCCGCTGCGCCTCCAGACACGTGTGCGGTGGTCATCAGCACTGAGACTGAATCGGGATTCATCACTGAAGACGACACGTCTCCAGTCTGTCACACTCCAAGTTGCCCGAGGTCGGCAAAAATCCAGTCGACACTGCCTATGATGTGGGGTCAGTGGTAAGCGTCTTAGCGGACGTCGGCTCCTCAAGGCAACTTCGGTCAGTCGTCTCCTTATGGTTTCTCTTGATGGCACTGGATGTCTGGAAGGAGGTAAGTGGCGTTGAATCGATGCTAGCGACGTTGTTGGTGCCGAAGTGTCCACTCTTCTGATTGCACGATCCTCGCGATCATTTGTGTTCCTGGGACGTCCTGACCCTCCGCGACGGTACACTCTACCTTCTGTGATCCACTGTTGCCAACACCGAGCAACTACCATATCGCTCCGACCGAGGTGGCGGCCGATACGTCTATTCGACCAACCTGCTTCTCTGAGGCTTATTATACGGCCCCTATCAAAGTCCGTCAGCTGCTCGTACTGCCGCCGGTTACGTCTTAGAGGCATCCTAAGTCTCAATATCGTCTATCAAAGTCATCAGATTCGTTTGGATAGCCGTACGGCGCTCGTACTCATGCTTTTAAACTCTCCCAGTTGCGCAACTAATATGCGCATAGCACACTTAGCCTTGTCTCATTGGCTTCGAAATTTTAATCATTTGCATATCTCTTTCCAGACTACATTCTTGCCGAGTTTCGTGATTGTAGCTTGATTTCTTCTGGGTGCATATATTTTTTTGCGACAGAGTGTATATTACTTTTAGGCGTGGTTTTTAAAGGACCGAAAATATCAATATGACACGTTTCTCCCGGTTCTTGACTTTGTTCTACTGGCTGATGAGGTGCTGGCGGAATTTTGAAAGCGTTTTTTCGAGATAAGCATATAGTGCAAGAACGAACAAAATTTTTAGTATCTTTGTACATATTCTGCCAAAAGAAGCTTTCGCTGAGTCGATGATATGTTTTAAAAAATTTAAGATGCCCTCCATATTCTGAATGGACAGAGATTCAAGAATTCTAGCTTTAAGACAATGTGGAATGCAAACTTGCTTTCTGGTGGTGTTAGACCTGGGTGATCTGGACGGGCGCTTGGACAAATGACATAATAAACCTTCCCCATTAATAAAATAGTTGTTGACTTGTGGGCTAACGTCATTTTGATCAATTTTTTGTATAATAGGACTTAAAACAGGATCTTCATGTTGCATTTTAATAAGATCTTTAGAGTGAGGTAAAGCTATTGTGATGTTATTAATACAACGGGAAAGATGATCTGTGACTGAATTTAAGGAACCCCTGATGTAGTGTATATCGTAATTAAATTCTTCCAGAGCCAATTTCCAACGCACAATTTTGGAAGAGGGATTTTTATTAGAAAGAAATCATGCAAGAGGTTTATGATCAGTAAAAATTTGAATTTTCTACCCAACAAGAAAGGTCTAAAAAAATTTAATGCTGTATATATCGCGAAGAACTCCAAAACCGTTGCGTTATATTTAGATTGCGAGGGATTTAGTTTCTTTGAGAAAAAATATAAATGTTTGACTTCAGAGTTAGGATATTTTTGTTCTAAAACTGCCCCTATGCCGCGAGATGAAGCGTCCGTCGTGATTTGTAATTCTGCGTTTGGATCAGGTATTGCTAAAACCGGTGGGTTCAATATGGCTTTCTTAATATCATCGAATTCCTCCTGCGTTTCAGATGTCCACTCAAATGGAGTGTCTTTTCTCAAAAGATTCGTTAATGGAAGTGCTCGTTTTGCGAAATTTTTAATATATCTCCTATAAAAATTACAACACCCTAAGAAAGATTTAATTTGCTTTTGATCCGTTGGAACTGGGAACTCATTAATTGAAACGGACTTATCTTTATCTATAAGGATACCTTCCGGCGTTACCACAAACCCCAAAAATTTACAACTCTTTGTTAAAAATTGACATTTACTCGGATTAAAATTTAAATGAATTCTTTCAAAGCGTCTACATAAACCAAGGCTCCGTTGTGTAATAAATCTCCCAAGACCTCCTGTGCGAATGATTGAAAAGCTTTAGGCGAGTTTTTTAAACCGAAACAAAGTCTATTAAATTCATATTTGTCACCATCGGGAGTAGAGAATGCCGTCTTATGCCTGTCTGCAAAGTGTAGTGGAATTTGATTAAATGCTGACTTCATGTCTAAAGCCGAAAAATAGTTTGAACCCGAAATTTCATGCAAAATGTCGTCCAATGTTGGAATAACGAAGTCTTGAGTCAAAGTTATTTCGTTCAGTTTCCGAAAATCTAAAACAAGGCACCATTTTTCTTTTTGCTTGACAAACAAGGCCGGAGTATTGTACTGAGAATTAGATTTCGAAATAATCCCTGCCTTCTCTAAATCTGCTATCTGTCGTCGAAATTCGTTTCTTAAACTAAATGGAATCTTGTAAATCGGGCATTTAATGGGATAGTCATGATGCAGACTGATTCTATGATGCTCCGTAGCGGCTGCAGATAATTCTACCGTAGAGCGAGCGAAAGCACTTTTGTGCGAAATTAAAAGTTGAAATAATCTATTTTTATTTTGCTGTCTAAACCTGAAAGGTTAAAATCCTTCTCCGTGAGTGGGGGTAGAATATCTTGAGAAACGGGAAAATCAGAAGAAAAATCTTCGTAATGATTGACAGTAATTATTTTCATGTTTTTGTTAAGGGTGATTATGTTATCAGAATCATTTCTAATTTTTAGAATGGTGTCATTTGTTTGTGGATCAATATTAATTTGCGAAGTAGTTAGGTGGATGTTTTTAGTTTTTAACTTTGCTGAACTCTGAATAGTGGCCGAAGACGTAGAATTAGGTAATGTTGATACGTGGATACGAACATTTGTGACGGAATGGGGACCCACACACGTTTTGTGTTTTAAAAATCCATGGATAAAGTTACTCTGAACGACACGCTGAGGGAGCGAATAATGGATAAGCGGAATTGAAAATTTATTAATTAATAAACGGTTTCTACCCATATCTAAGACTGCATTCCATAATTTCAGAAAATCGTATCCCAAAATTGCGCAATAATTCTCGTTAATCTCTTGCTTAGTTATAAAAAAAATATGTTGAAATTGAAATTCCCCAATGACAATTGTATTTCATAACAACCGATGATTTCTACTGTATCTCCACTCACTGCTTTAATTTGAATTGAAACATTAAATTCCTTAAAGTTTTCTTTTTTATTTTAGTGAAAAAAGAATTAGACATTAATGAAACGGATGCACCTGTGTGTCAATTAAAATTCTAAATCTGTGATCTTTCACACTAGCGTTTATTATTGGTAGATCAAAAATATTATCTCTAGATTTAATAGGAGAAAACCGTTCTTCTACCAATTGTATAACATCTAAATTCGGCTTTCTCCGCGGATGTTTAAATTGTCGTTTCTAGTATTGCGTTGAAAACCTCTATTCCTAGAAGTCGTGTGTGACCCGCTCGCCGAATGCCTGGGGGCTGCGTAATTATCGCGAAAAGCCGATTCTTAGAAATGGACATGTCGCGGGTCGAAGAATGAGTGCTTGGGTGACGGAAAACAGAAAATTCGCCCGAGGCGTCTCTCCGGGGGGCTGGTAATTGGCTCTACGTTCGTCCATCTTCTTTTTTCGACACTCCGCCTGCCTATGTCCTTGAAAGCCACAATAAAAACATTTAAAAACAGTCTCCCTTCTGCTAAAAAGATCCCCACCTGTTTTTCGAGCCGTAACTGAGCTCGCTTCCTGTGAACGCTCGACCCTTAAATTGATTTCCTGTAATTTGTTTGTCAATGCCAAAATGACCGAAGTTTCCGTTTGTGAGGGCGACAAACCAGATCTCTCGTCATTTGCGATTTGATTTAGTTTAACATTCTGTTCTTCAATCAACGCTGCGTTAATTGATTCTTCAAGATTGATGGGATCTCGTGCCAAAACGAATCTACGAATATCGTTTCGCAAACCACTTATAAAACGCGATTGTAGTAATTGATCGTTAGCGTTCCTCACCGCGGTGTTTTGAGCCGAATTACCTGACTGGAATATCTGTGTTCCCAGTTTGTTGATGCGTGCTGCAAATTCTTGCACGCTTTCGGACGAACCCTGAATGCATGAAGAAAATAGCTGGAGACGTGTGGATAATGGGACGGCCTTCTCGAATCTAGTAATAAGAACTCTAGCGATATCGTTGTACTCTGTTAAATGACTGTGAGTTGGGTCGGATAAAAAAAATTCCTCCGCTATTCCCGCTAATTTTAGTTTCAGAATAGTAACTTTCTCGTCGTTTGACCACTTGCCTAAATTCGCAACATCATTTATTTTTTTCCAGGAACCTACGTATGCCCAATGATTCACCTCTTTCATACATTGGGATCAAATCAATTAGATTAAATTTCTCAGACGCCGTCTGCGTCAAAAGGGGGTCTGATTGTCGTGTACGTGGCATGTTAAAAAAATTAAAGCAAAATTTCTAACGAGATTAAATTGCAACGGAAACAATTAAATTCTAACTAAAACAACTGAATTCAAGCACTCGTGCAGGGTAAGAGAAATTCATAAACTCAGAAATTTAAATAAAACTTTTAACCAATCGGCTCTCTCGTAAGTACATGCATGAAAATTTTTTTTCACATCAATAGAAAAGAAAAAAGAGCACCAGTACCTGTGACATCTTGCACCTTTCCTTTTTCTTTTTCTCTCTCTCCGAAAAAAAAATTACAAGAAAAAATTTTACAAGTAGAAAATTCGAGTAATAGATACAATCAAAACACAATAGCACACAATAAAAAGTTTGTACATGTTTAACAGATGAAGTAGGATTATTATTTCGGTGACCCATCAAGAAAAAAAATTCACTACATCAGATGATGTAAAAAAAAATTTCCGACGACTGGTCACGGCCCCAATATGATGCGACGCTAATGATAGCTTATTTAATTTGTAAGATGAAAACCCAGTTTCTTAATTTAACATCGCATCATGACTTAAGTTAAAATTAAACACTAATATTCTATAGACAAATTACTGTACACTAAATTAAAAGTCCGATCGTATAGTGGTAACAATTAATTTTATTGAATAACATATTTAAGTAACTGTAAATATGCTGCATAACAAGATTAAAATTTAACTTAGCTTTGAGAGAGATAGGAGGTGGGATGGAGTAGGGACATGGTTGCCGCCCGGAGTCTAGATTCTCAAAGTCTGGGATCTGCTTAGTCTGTCTCTGTGTCTGTGTCCGTGTCTTTCCAAATCGGGGTGCATCCCGTTTTTATTCCACGACGTTTTACTCGAAAATCCTAGAGCGGACTATTTGCCTTGTCCACTTAATTGCCTCTGATTGGTCTAGAACCAGCGCAGAGTTACCGCGCAAAGTTCATGCCTTATTGAAGCGCGGGAAAATCCTATGACGCACCCCAATATTTATGAGTGCAATGATTCTCCCAAGCGTGGGAATGTTAGGCAACCTTTGCTGAGGAATTCACCCCTCAGTGATGGGGAAAGGAAACGAATTCCACCAAACTGAGTTCGCAATTTTAAAGTTCTGTTGAATATTCCTGATTAATCCGCGCCTCCCATCATAATTCATTCTGTTTTAAATTTTCACTGCAATAAATGTTTTTTTTGTTTCCAAATCTGATATAAGGTATATATTTTTATGCGTGGCGCACGAGATTATAATATTTTTCCGAAATGGCCACAAGGTTATTTGGGTTGGACATCCCTGCTCTAATTGCTTATCTAACTGCGCTAACTTAATTTTTCTAACTCTAAATTTGCTTCACATTTTAACCAAGTATGCGTTAATTTTTTTTCTAACTCTAAATTTAATTCCCTCGCATATTTTTTAATTGTTTTTTCTTCAACAGCATACTTTATAATATGTTCAAATAATTATGTTTCTGTTTTATACACTTCACTTCTTTCAATAAAAATGTTAAAATTTTTGAACTTTTGCATTATCTATCACAGTTGGTTTTAATTCCTCAGCGATAAGTTTTAGCTCGTCTTTCTTCAAATTAACAATTAATGACATAATTAAAATTCTCACAAAATATCAAAGAACATTGCTCTCACCTACCTCTCATCACTAGTTGCCGAACTTGGCTTTTGTTTCGTAATACGAAGCTTCACTCAGTCATTATTAATCTAATAGCTAATTCCTATTCTCCGGCCCGACGAAACAAATTTTATGTCAATAACCCCAACACTTAAGCAGTTGACTCACGAGTCTCTAGCACAGAAACACTTTATTCTTTCAACAACCGTTCACACAGATTCGTTTCTAAAGACACCATAACACAACTCAAGTATCTTAATTACACAGATGGTGCTTCGTATGCCTTGAACTGACAGAATATTTTAAATGGGCATGGTTCATGACTAATAGGTGATGTGTTATTATAATACTTAAAATTTAATAACTTTATTTCTCTTAATAAGTTGTTCTTTTTGTTCTGATTTTCATTGTTCGTATGTTAGGGTTAGATTTTCTTTCTCAATGCTGTTTTGACAATTTTATTTTTTCTGTATTTGATACAGTGGCGTAACGAAAAATAATTGGGCCCCCGCAAGGTCAGATTTTGGGCCCTAAGCCAGATATATATATATATATATATATATATATATATATATATATATATATATATATATATATATATATACAAAGAATTGCAGACATAACTTGCCTTCACACATCACGTAAAAATATTTAATTATTAAACTTATAACTGAATATAAAATCAACTTGTGTCTGAGTAAACAAAGTAAATAACGTTTAAGGCTACAGTGGACAGTTAAAATGTGGAAAATTGACTAAAACATCGAAAATTTTTTTGGCTTATTTTAATATTATATTAGCTTCTCTATCAAACGCAAAAAAATTTTTTGGTTTCATGCATTTTTTACTGAGTTATGGGGTAGTTCTGATTCAGTCATTCATGACCACGCCTTTTGTTTACATTCTGATGTCATGCTGACAAAGCTGTCATGTACTTTAACAGTACGAATTTTATTTACTGTAGACATAGCCTCTCTAATTTTTATTTTTAAATGTTAATTTATCAAGGTCTGGATGGCAACAATTTGTTTTAACTGTATCTGAGACCTAAATCGGCATTATTTGTTTACAATTCGTTCGAACTTGCGTTTGCATTTTTCGTTCAATTTTATTCAAACTTTATATTGATTTTACCAAAACAAAAAAGTTCTTTTCAGAACTAAAGTTCATTTTAAATTGCTTTTGTTATTTAAAATTTTTATAATGGATCTTATATCATCGAGATATAGAAAACCTAAAGGTCATCCTACCAAAAGGAGAAAGATGTTGGCTGAAAATAGCAAGAAGCGATGGCAGAAATCTTCTAAAACTGTTGATGAAAAAAACAGTAATAGTATGGTATTGCAGAGAGATACATTGTCTGAACCGAGTACATCTTCCCAACCTGAGGCAAGCTATATTTTCACCCACAAGGCTGTGTTTTCTGAATTATTGCAGAAAGTTCCTTGTAAATATTGTACAAACTGTACCCTTGTTATAAAACAACACCATTCCATGGGGTATTCTACAAAGATGGAACTTTTATGCGAATCATGTCATGAAAGCTATGGAAGTGTTTTTTCAAGTTTCCAAGAAGAGGCCAAAAATTCACATGATATAAACAGCAAACTGGTGAGTGCCTTCCTATCCATAGGCAGAGGGCATGCTGCTTTGGAAACGTTTTCATCTGTGCTCAACATGCCAACAATGGACCGAAAAACATTTGCCAAATGCATGCACAACTTATCCATGAAAAACAAAGAGGTGAAGAAAAAAATGCTCGAAATGTCACCTCAAGCTGCTAGAGAAGCTCACGTAAAAGTTGATGCTTCTCTAAAAATCAGGAAATAATTGATGTGAGTGTATCATATGACGGTACTTGGCAAAAGCGAGGACGTACATCTAACCTAGGATTAGGAATAATCATCGATATCCTTAGTGGACTTGTCCTTGACTTTGAAGTATTGTCGAAATACTGTCATAATTGTGTAGTTGCTGGTCGAGATATGGGAGTCGATAGTGCGGAGTTCCACATATGGCAAAAGGACATGCGGATGAGTGTGACAAAAATTTCGATGGAACTTCTGGAGCCATGGAGATGCACGCTGCACTAATTATGTGGAGGCGATCAATTAGTGATTGCCAAATGAGATTTGTTTCCATGCTGAGTGATGGTGACTCAAAAACTTTTCAATTTTTGTCGGACAATAAAATATATGGTTCTGATATAAAAATCGAAAAGGAAGAGTGCCTGAATCATATTGCAAAGAGGTTAGGCACATCGTTACGTAACAAAGTGAAAGAATGGAAGGTGAAAAAGTGACTCTTGGTGGGCGTAAGCAGGGAAACCTTACAGATAAAAACATCACAAAGTTGCAAAATTACTATAGAAAGGCAATAAAAGATAATGTCCCTGATACCGAAAAATGAAAACTGCTATATATGCCAGCCTCATGCATTGCTCGTCAACTGACAAAAAGCCTATGCATGGTAAGTGTCCTGAAGGGGAATCATCATGGTGTTTCTATAAACGAGCTATAGCCAAAGGTGAGACCCCAGGGTCACACAGTTCCATGAAAACTTACTTGTCGCCACAAGTAGTGGAGAAAATTATGCCTGTTTATCAACTGATGGGAGGCCGCCGGCCCCTGAGATACAGTTTTAATTTTTGCATTTGCCCTGTTTACAGGAAATAGGGATTACAGGAATGTGGGTGCGTCTAGGTTCAACGGACCTTATGGCCGGCAAAATTATGTTCTTGCGCTCCAATCAGGGTGGTAGATTTGACGGTAATGAATCCGTAGCGGATTCTTTTCGAAGTGATCTGGTCAACTTTAAAAGCTCGTGCACGACAATTCTCGGCGCTTTTACTCTCCTTCTTCGTCTGCCAGAAAAACCCTCCACTTTCGGGAAGCTCACCTGCTACCCGAGGTCAATCCCATCCGTCGCTCTCTCCCTCTTTCAAGCTAAGTAATATTCAGTTATGTGTCACTTAATTTTAATCTTATTGTTTAATAAATTAATTGTTACTCTAAGAACCGGCCTTTTAATCCAGTGTACTGTTTTATTTGTTATTAAAGATCTAATGTTTAACTTAAGCTATAGTGTGACGCCAAATGATAAATTAGAACCTGGGTATTAAAAAATGGATAATAAGAATAAATTAAATTAACTTAACTTAACCGGGCGTCGCATTATAATGGTGCAGTGACCAGGATTTAAATTTTTTTTTCTTTGTAGCATTATATTGGTGCCGGACCAGTCGTCGGAAATTTTTTTTTTCTTTTACATCATCTGATGTCGTGAATTTTTTTTTTGATGGGTCACCGAATAATAGTCCTACTTAATCTGTTAAACATGTGAAAAAAAAAAATTTATGTGTGCTATTTCAGTTGTGAAATTTTTTTTTTTTTCTTGTAGTATTTTTTTTTATTATTTAGATACTTAGAGAGATGTTAATATTCTTTTTTCCGTTTAATTAATTCGAGTGTATATTGTCATATGGAGTACGTGTTTCGTTGCTAATTAACAATGTTTTTTTTTTTGGCCCGAATGTTTGAAGTGGTTCAGTTAATTGATTATGCTTACTGTTCTGAGCGATTTAAGTGTTATGAAGATGATATTTCCGATAAAAATTCGTTAGATGTTGCGCTGCTTAAGTTAGAGAAATTAACTGTGTTAAATTTTGATAGTAATTGATTAGGTGTTTATGGCTGTAGTACTTGGAATTTGAGAGATTGAAGTGAAAAAAAAAAAGGTTAGTAGTTTTTGAGGAAAGAAAAATTGGTTAAATGTTCATTTGTGCAGTATTTGAATTTAGAGCTATTAAAGTGTAAGGAAAAAGGTTAAGTTTTGACGGAAATAGTTATTAAGTGTTCATTATGTTTGCGTTTGGAATTGAGTTTTTTTTTTTTTTTTTTTCTGAGATGTTAGGGTTTGTCAATTTTTTTTTTTTGTTGATCTGCTGTTCTGGTTGAGATGAGAGTTTAATTGTTGGAGCGATGTTGTGTTTGGGGGTAAGTGTTGGTTATATATCGATTTTTTGTGGACATGTAGGGCATTGGACTTCGTGAATGCGCTTGGTTTGTTGTAGTTTTTTTTCCCCTCTCCTTGTTTCTGTTGAAATTTGATTTGGAGGTGTTGTGTGGGGTTTGAGTCTTGGCGTTCTTGGCCGATGGGGGAGGACGTCCCATCTCTGCCCATGTCATTCCGGCGCACTCCTACTTATTTTTGTTCACCCCCCACCTGCCGCGGTTCAGGGGTGGAACTGGATGTGGGTTCACTCCGGCGCTTTGCGAGATCAGATATTCAGCCTCTTTTTCTCTATAGGGTCGCCATTCTCCCCCCTTTTTTTTTTTTTTTTGTTGTTTGTTGCTTTTCTCTCAGAGCTACTGGATATTGAAATTTTGGTTTTTCTCTTACATTTTAATTCGCATACTTTCCGCTGGAATTTTTTATAACTATGCAACTTGTGTCATGTCGTTTTCTGATGTTTAAGTGAGACATTGTTGTAATTGGTTATTTAATGAATTTTTAGCTCAGAATTTTTTTATGCACTTGTTTTATGTCATGTTTGATGTTTTAGCGAGAAAAAAATTTTGTACTTGGTTTTTTTTTAATGAATTCTAGCTCAAATTTTTTTTATGCAGTTTGTTTCATGTTTTGATTTGATGCTTAAAGGACATAATGTTGTATGTGGTTAATATTAATTTTAGCTCTAGATAAAAAAAAAAAAAAAAAATTTTGATGCTATGTGTTTTATGAAATATGTAAAATTTGTTGTTTGTAATAGGATTGTTATTTAATTTTGCTTTGCGATTCATGTATGCACGTCAATTTTAATTTTATAAATTTTAAGCTTTAAGCCATGTTTGTGACAAAGGTCAAATTTTGGGGTCCATGGACACCTGTCATGAAATTTGAATGTTGTTACTATACATACATATTTGACATTTTTTCATTTATTACATAATTTTGTGTTGTGATTATTATCTAGTATTTTTTTTAAAAAAAAAAATTTTATACAAAAGGTTCCTTTATTGAATAATTTAGTTTATGCTGATTTGATTGTGTATAACTGTGTACTTTCTAGTTAAATTTTGAGTTTGCATACAATGTTAATTTTTTTGGTAGCGGTATTTTGTCAGAAGCAATTTTAGTGATAATTTGTGTTAGTGTATTAATTTTAAGTGGCTGTGTATTACTGAATAATGATATCATTGGAATTTATGCTTGTTAAGATATGGATAGAGATGGTTGTTTGAATATTTTCCCTACGAAATTATGTTGAAACTTAATTTTTTTTTCGCTCATGTTGTTTTGTTAGGTGAGACGATTGCTAACTTTGATTTAAAATTTTCTGGATTTTCGGTTAGGTGTTTCAATGCTCATTTAATTTTTTGTGTTGTTTGTTTTGCTATAGATTTGGAATTTTTTTTTTTTTTTTTACTCAGGGCTCTAGTTAAATTGTGGTTTGGTTAAATTAATATGCAGTCAATCATTCTGTCTCGGTTGTGTGCTAAACTGTACTAGAATTGAATGTTTTGTTTGATGTCGATATAGTACTTCTGTTGGGTTAGATTAATTTTGGTTTGGTTAAATGAATGTGCAGTCAATCATTCTGTCTCGGTTGTGTGCTAAACTGTACTAGGAATTTAATGTTTTGGTTGATGTTGATATAGTATTTTTGTTGATTTAGGTTAACTTGTTTTTTGATTAATGGTAGCGCTCGGGTAGATTATTGAAT
Source organism: Trichonephila clavipes (assembly GCA_019973935.1). Classification (NCBI taxonomy): domain Eukaryota; kingdom Metazoa; phylum Arthropoda; class Arachnida; order Araneae; family Nephilidae; genus Trichonephila; species Trichonephila clavipes. The sequence goes on from BMAU01000623.1 coordinate 105,978, forward strand.
TGAGTGTTGAGGTTGATTTGATTTTTAGGGTTTTGGATTTTTTTTTAATTGTAGTTTTGCATTGTTATTTGGAAATAAGTTTTTGGTCAGATGATGGTATTGTTAAATTTTATGTTTTGTGTATGCGTAGTTGTGTTAGCTTTGAGTTTGGTTTTGGCTAAGAAATTTTGATTTAGTATTGTTTGTTTTAGATATTGAGTTTGATAATTTTTTTTTGGTTTGAAAATGTTGAAGATGATTAGGTGTAATTTTTTTTTTGTTTTATTAATTGTTAAAGGAGTTGGATAAGTTGAGTTCAGGATTTTGTGGAACATTTGAGAAAGTTATTTGAAGGAGATAGATAAAGTTTTTGCACTGATGAATTTGTTGAATAATTGGGAAAGTTTTTTTTTTTATGGAGATAGTTAAGTTTGTGTTCAAAGTGTACGTTTATTCGATAGTTGTTTTTTTTATGGAAATGGATAATTGAATTGAAAAGAAAGTCACATGGTTTATTTAATAAAACTGTTTGAAGTACTGAAGGATATTTTGATTTAAGGATTTTGGGCAAAGGAAATTGAGTTGATATAATTATGCGGTATATTTGAGAAAGTTGTTTTGATGTGAGAAGGTAATTTGAGTTCCGGATTTTGTACGATTTCGAGTAATTAAATTGATGAACATAGATAAGTTGAATTAATGATTGTGTGGTATATTTAGGAAGGTTTTGAGATGCATTTAGGAAAGTTGAGGATTATGCGAGATTTTTGTAAATAAGTTGATGAGCAAAGACTGGTTTTGGTTATTGGTATTGCGGAGAAGTCGATTAATTAATTGAAAGTTGAAGATAAGTCTAGTTAAGTGTTATTGAGTATGTGAGATTTTGTGTAAATAAATTGATGAGCATAGATGGTTTTAGTTCATGGTATTGTGGAGCAGTCAATTGATTATTCGGTAGTTGCAGATGAGTTTAGTTAGTGTTGTTGAGGCATAAGATGTGAACGATCTGAGGTAAAGGCAATTTCGGATTATCGAGGAATCATTTTAAGGTTACTGAGAATTTTAGGTTGTTGTTATAGAATTGTACTTGAGTTATTAATTAGAGGATTTTCGATGAATTGAGTTAGCGGTATTGTTGTAAATCGAGGATCTTGTGTTTTTTTTTTTTCGTGTTTGTATAATTGTTGCGCGTATAGTGAAACAATTTTAGTTTTTTATTTTATATATGTTGTCCTTGTGAATTGTTTGGTGACCCATATCCCATTCGGCAAATTTTCTTTTTCGTGCATGAATTTAATTGTAGTTGTTAGTAGTTAATTTGTTTTTCTCCACCTTTTCGCAACGTTTAAGGAATTAGGGTTAAAATGCAATTTTCTTGTTGGTCGTTGTTTTTTTGTGTGTGCAAAGTAGAATTTTTTAGACAATGCTTCTTGAAATTTTTTTTTATATTGAGTGATGGGAGGACGAGATGGGGACCTCGGGTATCCGAAAGCCCTGTGGAAGAGTGGGAAATTTTGTTCTACCTATTATATATACACTATTGATGCTAGCTCTCCTACGAGAGTGTTCGTGTTTTCTCTCTTTCAGGACATCAAGCCATGGATCTAGTTGTATCACGAGATTAACCCCGTCGAGAGTCAGATTTCTGGATGTACCCCTTGCACCATGAGAAGAACCCCTACAAAATTCAAACAGCACCAGGTTACTACTACAAGACCGAGGAACTGTTACGCTAAAGTTTTACCAAGATTAGGACGCTCCAGACATCATTTTTCTTGTTTTTCTTCCTTCGTGACGTGGACAGCCGTTCGTGACCAGGAGTCTGTGAGTGCCTGTTGAAAGGAAGAATGGTCTGTTGGAACTGCTGCTGCTATTGCATTTTTGATACGGACATTTTCCTCAATGAATTTTTCTTGTGTTGGAACTGCTGACGCTATTGCATTTTGTATTTACATTTACTACAATGAATTTTTTTGTGTTTTTTTATTTCTAGTTTTGTTAATCTGAAAAGGGGAGGAGTGATGGGAGGCCGCCGGCCCCTGAGATACAGTTTTAATTTTTGCATTTGCCCTGTTTACAGGAAATAGGGATTACACAGGAATGTGGGTGCGTCTAGGTTCAACGGACCTTATGGCCGGCAAAATTATGTTCTTGCGCTCCAATCAGGGTGGTAGATTTGACGGTAATGAATCCGTAGCGGATTCTTTTCGAAGTGATCTGGTCAACTTTAAAAGCTCGTGCACGACAATTCTCGGCGCTTTTACTCCTTCTTCGTCTGCCAGAAAAACCCTCCACTTTCGGGAAGCTCACCTGTTACCCGAGGTCAATCCCATCCGTCGCTCGCTCCCTCTTTCAAAGCTAAGTAATATTCAGTTATGTGTCACTTAATTTTAATCTTATTGTTTAATAAATTAATTGTTACTTTAAGAACCGGCCTTTTTAATCTAGTGTACTGTTTTATTTGTCATTAAAGATCTAATGTTTAAACTTAAGCTATAGTGTGACGCCAAATGATAAATTAGAACCTGGGTATTATAAAATGGATAATAAGAATAAATTAAATCAATTGAAGTTAACCGGGCGTTGCATTACAACGTTTAGCTTCAGACACCATTCTTGAATGATGCGTAGCAGGCAAGACGCAAAATTCGAATGAAAGTTTGCATAGCTGCATTTGGCGAAAATGCCCAAAAGAGGTATTCGTCTCCAAAAGGAGGCTGGAAATAGCAGTAACGGATGCCATTGAAAAGCACAATTTGGGCTATGTAAAATCTCTTGAAGCGAAAGAGGACTCATGTCTAAATGACAGTTTTTCTTTGACTATTGCAGAAAGACAAGATAAACGACGCATTTTCAGAATATTTCTACAAAACAAAAAAGGAAAAGAAATGCCACGAATACAAATGCAGCCTATAGTGCCGGTGCTTTTTAAATTTTTTTATCAGACTTAGCAAACAGTTTTTCTTATTATGTGTAATTAGATTTGTTATTTTTTTGAATTTTTGTAATTTAATTGTATTGAAATACTTTATTTTTGCTCATTGTGATTAATGAAATATATAATATATTATCTGGTTGATGAAATAATAATGAAATACATTCTGTTAATTTACTTTAGATTTTATTGGAATGTTCTTGCTTACTTCAATTTTTATTATTATATATATTACATGTCAATGTGACTGTTACAATAAATATTGCAGAATCTTATACATATATTCTATGTTTATCTTATCTTTATGATATTAGTGTTTTCAAATTTATATGAATTTTTTAATTGTTTTTTAAAAAAAACTAAGTTTCTTCCTTTAGAATAATAATAGCTGTTGTTCTAAAAAGAAACCTTCCTCGAAAGCATTGAATTTTTGTAATTTAATCTCTTTGAAATACTTTATTTTTACTCATCATGATTAATGAAATATATAATATACTATCTGGTTGAGATAAAACAATGAAATACATTCTGCTAATTTACTTCAGATATTATAAGAAAGTTCTAGCTTACTTCAATTTTTATCACTGTATATACCACGTGTCAATGTGACTGTTACAATAAATATTGCAGAACCTTATGTATATATATTCTGCATCTATCTTATATTTGTATGATATTAGTGTTTTTCAATTTCAAATCCATATTGATATCTTTAATTGTTTTTAAAAAAATAAGTTAATTTCCTTTAAAATAAAAAAAAAAACTGTTTTTCTCAGAATCAAAAATTTGCCTCGAAACCAAAACTCAAAATGTTCCATGCGTTGCAATTTTTGTCGAATTATAACAAAACTTTCCAAAAGTATTCATCTAATGTATACTTATAAATTCTTGGATGCATTGTAGTAGTAGTGATAGGGTGAAAGAAGAAATTAAAGTTTTTTATGTAGGAAATCATTAAAATTCTTGAAATTTTTATATAAAAATTTGCGTTTACCCATATTTTGTAAATTATCATATAAAACATTACATTGTATGCATACATTTGTAAAGAATTGCTTAAAGAAGTTAAATCAGGTGAAAACATGAAATTTTAAAAAAAATCAAAACGCATGGAACGTTTTGAAATTTTCGCTAAAATTTTTTTAAAATTTTAAATTTCTTAAAAACTAATCATTTTTTTCTCACCATATTTTTTATATGGTTTTAGTTCTAAGTTACATACAGCCAGTAAAAATTTGGGGCATGTTTGTAAAAAATGAAAAAATTTTTTTTTACTGTCCACTGTAGCCTTAACATTAGAGAGTATTTATAGCATTTAAAAAATGGAAATCTAACAACACTCGACTGATAACCCTGTATCATAAATAAAAACGATACGTTAAGAAAACCACAGACACTGTAAAATAATATTTTCGATTTCAGATCCTTATGATAGAAAAAAGGTATCACTTACCAATTTCTTCATTTGTGAATCGAGGAATGAGCTTGACCTTAAGTTCGATAAAATTCTAGCATAAATTGTTAAAAAGTCAAAGACACAACTACGATTACTAATAAGAAAGCATGGACATAAAAAAGAATGCGCTCACAGTACCACTCAGGTTGAACTACAAAAGTAACTAGTTCGTTGGGTTGTTCGCTACACACACTACTAGCTAATATATAGAACTACACTCAAGATGTAAATCACAAAAAAAGTGATTGACGTCTCACATTTTCTTAGCAAAGTCGGTTATAAATTCTTCCAATTCAATTTTCCTTGCTTCTGATGGAAGACCGCCGGTCCCTGAGATACAATTTTAATTTTGCATTTACCCTGTTTACAGGAAACAGGGATTAGCAAAGAACGTGGATGCGTCTTGAGTTCATTGCTCTCTCTCGCTTGCAAGGTTATATTCTTACACGGACTGTTGAGTCCACTCAGAGTGGTAGATTTGAGAGTAATGAATTCGTAGCGGATTCTTTTCGAAGTAATGCGGTCAGATTTAAAAGTACTTGCACGCTATTTCTCCAGGCTTTTCCCCCTCATATTCAAAACACCACCAATCCGCTACTGAGAGAACTTCTATTCCGGGTTGCTTCCATCCCCAGTCATCCCTTCACTCAGATAAGTACCGTTTTTACTATTGTTTCAGTATGCCTTGATAATAAATAAAATTGTTTACCACTAAACGATCAGACTTTTAATTTTAGTATAAAGTTAGTTTGTTAATAGATGATTCTTGTTTTATTTTAACATTGGTCATGATGTGATGTATAATTATGGAACCCCTGAGTTAATTTAAAATTAAATAAGTTAAAATAGCATCGCATCATTTGGCCGCGTGACTAGATGTCGAAAGTTTTTTTCTTAGCCCCCTTTGTTGTCGTGACCGTGATGTTTTTTCCCCTCCGCATTTAATTTAGATGAGATTTTGGGTCACTCAATACTAATCTTTGTTCAACTGTACAATATTTAAGATTTTCGTTGCTATTTACCAATATGATTGAGGTTGACTTCAATGTTTCTTTCTAGAGATCATTCACAAGTTAATTTTTTTCTTAGTACTTGTTTTTTTAGGTATAGAATTGTATAAAATGTATGCATTTTAACTTTTGCGGTCAGATCCAATAATGCTGGATTTTCCTCCTCTGAGGGATTGTCAATAGTTTTTACAGGTAAAGAATTATTTTGTCATTTGTAACTATGTTAATTTAATACTTCATTTCGATATGTGTAGCAATGCGACATTTTGTAATAGTTGTTATGCCATTGATAGATACAGACAGTGTTTACTTTTTCCTTCTTTTTCTGCATAAGTGCTAGATTTCATTGTTTTTCCCTCCGCCTCCCAATTTAATTTCGAACTTCAAAAAAAAAGATTCTTATTAAGTAATTTAATAATAATGAAAAAAATCATCGCATTCTCTCTCCCATTTGAATTTTATTTCACTTATTAACTAAGCATAATGCCACGAACAAGACAAGAGGTGCCCCCTTTGGCACAGCCAGCGTCTGATAAATTTAATCTGTTAGAACTAATTCGTACTTATGAAGGCAGTGAATCGCTCGGAATCCGCAGATTTCTAAATAAAATGAATGATGTCTATGAGTTGGGCAAAGGGTCCTACGCCAAAAAAGTTACAATTGTTAAATTAAATATAACGGGAATAGCCGAAGAATTATTTTTGTCTGATCCAACCAACAGTCAATTAACCATTTTGATGATATAGCTCAAGTTCTCATTTTAAGATTCGAATGGACCATTTCGTTTACCACACGCTTAAAATTGTTTTCTTCATGTCAACAGGGTGTGTCCGAAAGTGTACAGGAATTCGTGGCACGTATTAAAAATTGGGTAAGTAGATTTTTCAGTCTGGAAATTCCGTCCAAACCACATCAGCGCGTAATGCTATCGACCAATTACTGCAATCGCATTTTATTAGTGTCCTGAGAAATGATATTCAGAGATTTGTTTTGGCACGAGACTCTAACCCACTGGAAGAATCGATCAACGCAGCACTTATTGAAGAACAAAATTTAAAGTTAAACGAAATTGCCAGTAACGAGGGATCGGTTTTTTCTACTCAAATCAAAGAATCAGCCGTTATTTCGGCACTTACCGAGTAGTTGCAAGAGTTAAACTTGCGAGTCGAGAAACTGCAGGAAGCTAACACAATCAATGCTGGCGGAATGGTCATCGCGAGGGGAAATTTTCAAAGAAATGTGGGTGCCCTTTAAACCACCGTAATTACAACAAAAAACACTTAATTGCTACACTTCACAACATTCATATGCATTTGCCTTACATCAGAACTGGGATCAGTGTAAAAGCTGGCTCCTGCTTCGATTACAACTACTGTGCCGTCTGTACGTTTCCCTTGCAGACTCCTTCCATTTTTCACCCCAGCTGCAAAAAAAAAATAATAAATAAAAAGCAGCATTTTCCTCCCCACTGCGTTTTTGGTGCTTATCCAACGCGTTTTGGGGCTGTGAAGCCCCCCTTTCCTGCGCTCTTCCATTCCTCGCCCTTGTGACGTACTCCAGTTTCATCCTCGTTCGGCCGTTTTCTTCCTCCAGCCTCCCCCTGCGGGGGAGTGATTTCAGATATTGTCTCTCTTTGCTCCTTTTTCTCCGCGATTTGGGTATAAGCGATTTTTTTCACTGGAACCCGTTTCATCTAATTTTCTTTCATAGAAATGTGGGTTATTATAGCGTGTTCTTATAGCGGAATAGAAGGGCATCGACAAATGGAATGTAGAAAAAGACTCGCCGACCAACGTTTGCTAAATTCCCCTCGCTTTCGAAGGACAATTAGAGGTAGAAGTCAAATTTCCCGTCCCTCGCACATTCAACCCATCAATCAAAGAAGGTCAGTTTCTCTGAATCAGCCATTGACAATTACGATTACCAATTCAAGGTCACAATCCATCTGTTCTAGTAAATAGAAATTCATAGAACTTGAGAGTGTGAAGTAAACTATATTAAAACACTTTAGTTAGCTTTTTCTGACATAAGTATGGTTTTTTAAAAATATATATAGAAATATTGAATTACAGAGAGAGAGAGAGAGAGAGATGGACCTGTATATCATGAACTACTATCTTACGAACTTTTACCTGGAACTAGTTTATAAAGTATATATTATTCAGAAAGATGAATTGCTGACAGAATTTTCTACTTTAAGAACTTTTTAGGATTTGGTGACTTTTTTAGATATAAAAGTCCGACTATATTTTAAAATTTTTAAAAGTAGTAATTATAAAATATTGAAAATTAAAAAATGGCTTTTTATTTTTAAATATATATGTAATCAAAATTTGTATAGAGTTAAAAATTTTGGAATTTGAACAAGGTTAAATAATTAAGAACCATTTATGTATAATTAAGAAATATTTTATAGTTTTTAAATTTGATTTAGTTTTTAGTCTACATATATGTAATATTGATAATTATCATTTCTTTTTTTCAAAAAGGATAAAAAAGAACATTTGATGATGACAATTGTTCTCACTTTTTAGAAAGAAACTCATTTTTAGGGAAAAACTAATATAATACAACTAAAAATTTACCCGTATTGTCTTATTATGTACTGTAATGTGTACAAGTTGTCTTTTTTGAAGAATTTAATTTTGTATGAGTTATTTGTCGATATAGGAAATATTCTCATACGTTGACAATTGAAATATTTTATTAATTTTTAAAAGTACAATAATATACTTCTACTCTATAAAAAGCTATTGCTATTAAAATTGAGTGTTCATATTTGAATATATTTTTTATTAATTAAAAAATTCACACAAACATTTTCATAAACAAATATTTTTCCTCATCACCAGAAATGTTTGCTTGATACATGATTAAAAATGCTGCTTAACTTTGTAAGGAAACAGAAAACACAAAGCATCTAATAAAACAATTTATCCTCTAACCATTATTGCATTAAAATTTTGTCTTCAGGGATTAATTCCCTATAACTGAGAAGGTTCTTCCCTTTAACTGAGAAATTTTTTCCTCTTTCAAAGTGCGAATTCCTCTTTACCTCCCTACCTCAAAAGTAGATTTGTCCACTTTTCGCGTAATACAGACACTGGTGTAATTAAGTTCCTCATTTACTAAGCTCAAATGTATATTTCTTCTACAAAATTAAATCCATTAAAAATATTTTGATTTAAGTGAATGAAAAAAAAGAACAGATTGTTATTTTTACAGCGAAAATTTCATACGCAAAGGAGTTTAACTATTATACTCAAGACACGGAAGAAACAACTGCCTGAAAGACAAATCTCCCAAATGGGGACAAAACTTTTTTATGTTTCAATAAACTACTAGGGCTTAGAAAAATGCTATAATGCCAAACCAGGCAACCCATAAGAACGTCATTACACATGTACCAATGACAAGCAACTTCTTTACCTTTGACCGTGCCGAAGAGGAATGCCCGAGGTGTGAGGAATTCAAAAAGTGCTCTTTATTTAACGTTACGCCACAGAACATGCCTAGAACAGTGTCAAGCCTTTGGCATAATCTAACATTTATCATCGTTTCTGCCGGTACTCTTGATCATACACGACAAGAACAGTTGAAATTTAGTTTTCTTTAGCTCCTAAAAGGTAAAAATTGGACATGATTTGTCATAAGTTATTCATTAGTACGAATTTTATACTGTATTTTTTTACTGTGTGTGTGATACATAGTTTTCCAAATTCTTGCATTGCAACTATGGTTTCGAAATACAGTTTAAGATTAACTTAGCTTCATTATAACTGAGGGGTCGTGATCATGGTCACACACTAGTGGCTTGCGTGTCATGAGTACGATGGCTGTGCGTGTGATTCGTTATCCCAACAAAGATCCACAAAATGGTAATGCAGCTTATATTAGTCCACGGTTACAATTTCCATGTGTGTAAGGTGTCAGCACTGGTATCATTTTTTTTTACTTGAATGTGATTGGAAAATATTGTGTTTATTTGAAATGTACTTATAGTGCTTCTAATTATGAATTAACACACGAGCAATTTTAATTTAAAAATATTTTTGCTCAAAAATTACGAAATGTATTCATTTGTATTACAGCTACTACAATGCTCTTACTGATTTTTAATTATTTTTGCAGCAGAATTTCTTTAGAATATATATGTTAAAAAACCTATGATAAAAGAATGATCATCAAAGATAGTTAATGTTGTCATTTCCTTCACACATTATGTCTCGGAGGAAATCACATCACTACCGAAAAGGTACTAAAATGCTGTCTGTTTCTATTAAAAGAATTTGAAAAATTTATTGAATTCTGAAAAAGTGCTATAGTTCAAAATAACCAACTTTTGAAACTTAATGATTATATTATAAATTAATGTACTTATTGTTATAATAAAATAATAATTTTAGAATTTTAAAATAAAAATAGTATTCGTTAATAATAATAACCTTTAAATTATTTACATAGACCTCTCATCATCCTTTTACACTATTTAAAAGTTTAAGATTTGTGTCATCAGAATCCTCATTTAACACTAGAAAGACTGAAACTTAGTATATACCTATATAGCCCACAAACTGTCAAAATAATTACATTGTGAAAGAATGATTAATGTGGAAATAAATTTTATTAAAGTTAACTTTTAATATTTTTTATACTCATGTAACAAATCATCAGTAATATTAACAGTAAAGAAAAAAATTACTTTGCATAGAGAAAAAATATGTTCTAAGAAATTGTGCATTATATATGTAATTTTTTTTAATTAAATTTAAAAATCAGTCAAAATGAATTCCTTGGGCAATATAGTGTTAAACATCCATTTATAGGGAATTGTAAATTTTGTATTATTACATCCGGAAAATTCACAAGGGCCTTTCTCAGAATCAAGTAGTCATTTTATATCATTGGCCTAGTTATCAGACTGTGTAACTCTACTGGTGTATAACTAATTTGATATAGGAGTGAAACACGGCAAACGCTTTTCGGCAGGATTCCTTAATCGTCCGAATCAGCGGTTGTTGTTGAATTACATGAATTCCAAGATGACTGCCTAGCGGCAGCAAATCATCAGGAAAATAATTGTAAAGAACTGTTTCACAAAATATATTTCAAGTGAAGAATGTAGGAATAGATTCAAAATAACCAATGTCAATCAATAATGAATATTAATATAATAAAATTATATATAATAATATGTAATATATTATTATAATCATATAATTTGGTGAAATTGTCGAATTGGCCGTCTTTTTGCCAAATTTTGAAAAATTGCCAATTTGGCACATTTTTGCGTATTGTATTTTGGAGTAGCAGCCCTACCACAATATGCAATGCAAGAGCCCTAAATTCAAGATGGCGGAAAGAAAATCATTTAAAAATAGCATTTTAAAGTCTTGAAACTGAAAATTGCTGGAAAAATTAGGCATTTAAAAAGGGAAATGATTTCACTTACCTTTAAAAAAAGCTGCTTTTTCCGACATTTATGATGATGATAAGTTCTCAACTGAAATTATACCAGTGTGTGACTGCAGATTTCTGAGAGCACCATCCAAAACATTTTTATTTTTCCATTACTAACAAAATAGTGCACAAATCCATATTACTCAATTCAAACCAAAACCCTTTCCTTACACTCCTAAACACATGATGGGTATCCTCTTTCACACTGGACTGAATTCTCTCTGCAGTACCATTCAAAAACTATCATTCACTTTCTTACCCGTTCTTTCTCTCAATTCCACACTTTTTGCTCATTTCGGAAATATATGATGATGAACCAATAAAACCTTCTTTCATGCACCATTCTAAAACAGCTTTCTTTCCAAGCACAGGCAACTTGGCAAAAAAACCTCTCACAATTTTAATCGTATTTTTTCATGCATTCATTCAAGTTCTCTCTAATAACATAGTGGCAATCTGTGAAAATTTATGCGAAGAAAAAGATTAATATTACCTGTGAAAATGATTCCATAATGATTAAACAAAACGAAAGAAACATCTGGTCAAATTGAATTTCCGGAGCAAGTGAAACAAAGGCCGTTGAGAAAGTTTTCTAAAGTCGTTAAGAAAAAAGAGCTGCTCTAGATCATTAGTAACTATCGTTAATTTTTAAAGTAATAAAAGCCTTCTGCCCATGCGCGAGAAAGACCATTGAAGAATTAAACTGTTAAAATTAAAAAAAAAAACAAATTACGCATACTCTAACTTGCCGCGATATCGTGAAAACTGTTAAAATTAAAGAAGTATACTGTGCATGTCCAAAAAACGACATTTCTTTTACTGGAAAACAAATTCAGATATGTTAGCAAATTTATTGCATTTATTGAATTGGCAAGAAAACACTTGGCGCGATAAGCGGCCGATTCGACAAATCAACCTATAATTTAATAGTAATTATAATATACATGATAATATTCATGTAATTTTTATATGATGTCCATGTAATATAATTATTATATATAATAATAATTGTAATATTTATAAAAAAAGTAAGATAACAAAATAATTATTATAAATTAATTATTTAAAAACAATTATTATAAATCGTTGGCTTAAATATCACAATGCATAGCCACAAAATATTGAAATCAGACTTTTAATGCCATCTAGCAGCAATGGTTTATCCCTTAGTCGCAAGGTGCAGGCGCCCGTGTTCCGGATAATGTGGACTTAACCAGAATTCCTGTTTATAAATTTCAATCTTCAATACAGTTTCGACGCTCCCATAAGGAAGAGCTGTACTTTTTTGATCAATAAGGTATGTAAAATTAACGTTTATTGTAGTAATATTTAATGCTGCATTTGAAAAAGTAATTGTATGTTGTAATTTTCCAATTACAGGATCAAAATATAATTTTCAATAAGTTATACAGCTTTCCAAAATTTTTATTGGAGTCAGAGGTTTTATTGTTTTGTTTAACGCAAGAGTGTGGTTTTCTAGTTAGGAATTGTGCTGCTTTTTCCTATTAATTAGGTTGAAGAGTTGTTTTTAACAAGCTTTTCGCGAACATAAACAACAAATTGGCGTATAGCCCTACTATATCAAATTAGCCCCCCAGATGGAGTTACGCTGTCTGATAATTAGACCAACGATATGCTATTTCGATGTTAATTTATCAATACATGAAATGCTACAATGACCAATTCACACAGCTGTTGCTATTAAAACTGGTATATTACAATGACAAAAAAAAGTGACTATAGTGAAAAAAATTTACTAAGTTTGGGAAAGAAAGAAATATGTGCTCCAAAAATTTATTTTAGTGTGAAGTACGTACCTTTAATTCTGTTGGTTTATTTACTATATGCCTGTTAATTAAACAATAAAAAGTCTTAGTTGCTTTATTTCATAAATATTTTAAACTGTTTAATATAATATAAGTTATTTACAATACAAGTAAATATTACTTATATATAACTATCTTAAGATAATAATAAACCATAAAATATTGAATTTCTGAATTCATTGTAAAAAAATTATCAATATAAAAATTTTTATCTTTCATAAAATTTAAATTTTACGTAAAAATAGCCTTCATAAACATTTTTTAAAAATATAATTAAATTTACTCAGTGGGGTAAGCAGGGGGTCTCAGGGGGCCCATGAGAGCGAAGACCTACTGTGCTGAAATCAGTAAGCGCAACATTGGTCCCTAAGTTGCAAGAGCAGATGTTTAAGTCAGGTGGTCAGTCTGACAGCAGACCCCCAGTGTTAAACTCCAAAGCAAACTTGGTAGTCATTTATTGACTACTGAAGGAATGAGAGGCTGAGGCAACCTTGATAATTAAATTAGAAACAAAAAAACTACCTTTGACTTTATATACAAAATTAAATTCATAGATATTATCAGTTAAATAAGCATAGTTTTCGTGGAAAAAATAATAATTATGCTTTGTTCTGAAATTTTCCCTTGTACTTATTATTTAAAAAAAAGTTCCATTAAAAGTTGAGAACAATGGAACTTTTATCCACTAATTTTATCAGTAACTTTTTCCATCTATATCACTACTTCCGAGCAACAGTGTCATATCTCAAAAAGTGTAACTTCTAGAATGGCCCTCTAACAGCTATTCTAGAAATTACACTTCTGACACTACTGCACAAAAAATATTCACTATTTTGAAACCTTTTATGAAATAATCTGAATTTCGGTATTTTTTGAGATATGACACTGTTGCTTGGAAGTAGCGATATATGCTACATTTTTCATTTTGAAGAAGCTCAAACTATCTTATTCTATTTTCATATGAAATCTCCATGTTCTATCTGCTTTTCTTTTTTTAATAAATCTTTTAAAAGCACTAGTGAGTTGAAACTTTCCAGTGAATTGATTGATATACTCTTGAAAGTGTTCTTCTCATAGTAGATAATAAACATCCAATGTGTGTCTTGCTTTCACTTGCAAATGATTTTCTTTGCTTTGCTTATACACATGCATGGTCAGTAAACTTCCTTTTTCAGCCATGTTTAGAATGTTAAAAAAAATGAAGAAAACAGTGCAACAGGTAAGAATTGCAGATCTGAACAATAGGAACAACGCAAAGCGATTGGCACATTATTGATCTGACTGCGCATGAAGCTCCCCGCCTGAACTGTTGCCTGGAAGAAAACAAGTTCCTAGCAAAAAACTACAATTTCATCATGTCGCTCTTTTGGCTGTATTCATTCACTTTTATTAAAAATAAATGCTTTTAACATTTAATTAACATAAAATACGTTCTTGAAATTTCAATTTTTATAATGTATGACATCTTTTACAAATTTCTGTGCATTTCCTTTCTTTTAAATTTCAAAACAAGTTAGAAAGACTTTTCCAGTACATTTTCTAATACTAACAAGCTAATGCTAATTTTCTGAAATCTATCAAAATTAGAGAGCATTTGTTTGTTTCATATATATATATATATTCATTGTGAAATGTTTTTCCTAATTTCTATTAGTATTTATGGCTATTTTTATTTTAAAGGAATAGTGGAATTTAGACAACTGCAGAGTTCCTAAAGTAACCAACGAAAGGAAGAAAATCAGAGCTATTGAAAAATTCCAAGATGTCTATGTAAAGAAATTTTCATTTTGTAGAAAAAAATGAATTTCGTAAATATGTGTGTGGAGTGTTTTAGTAAAGATTTCTAAGTTTATGTGGAATTTTTTTCATAATGCCTATAAGTGGAAGGTAAAAGCGAGTTCTTTTTAAGAATTCAGATCTCAAACTACCATTTTCTCCCTTATATAAGAAAACACATTAACCATAGAAAGCTAATGATTAGCTCATCATTAGCTTTTTCACGTATAATAATATATATATATATACTGCTACCCTACTACTTTAACCCTTTAACGGTCGTATAACTTTGAAGAAAACGGGCATAAAAGTGCTTTTTTTTCTTCAAGAAAATAATGTTAAATTAAATGTATGTTCAATATATGTATTTATTTTTAAATTTTGGGTAAATTTTTTGCTTGAAATACAAAAAATTAATTTTTTAAGAAAAGCCAACATTTAGGGGTGTTTTGACTGAATGTTGTTTTTCTGGCAAAGAGGAAAATTTTTTTTTTAAAAAATGGATTTTAAAGACTAACAGAGAACTTGATTACACTTATACAAAATGTAAAAACACATTAGTATTTTTTTCTAGTGAGATAAATTTCATAGCATGAGATAAAAAAAAGCACAGATAACATTACAGGTCCATTATCATTGCTCTCAGATTCACTAACGAAACTTTCAAAGCAATCAGTTATTTCAGAACCACTCTCAGATCCGTTTATACTTGAAGTAGAATCCGATTAACTTCTTGACTCTCTAATACTAATATATATACAGTCAGGTCTCATTTTATGCGGATTGTTTTTATGCGATTTTGAAGTTGTGCGGTTTGTATTTCAAACATTTGTGGTTTGTATTCCAAACATTTCTAGATTTTTGTTATTATTATTATTTTTTATACAGAGTAGATTGTAGTACTCCGAGAATTTCCGTATCTTTTTGGTGCTTACGTCTGCGGCTCGGCTTCGACAGTCTTAGATTCGCATTTGTTATTTCAGTTGTATTTCAGTAGTATACCGATACGATATCATTATTTCGAAATTAAGTTTTCTCTTAGCGGTGCCTCGTTCATTTTTATAAAAGTTTCCCTTTAATAAGTGGCGAATTTAAGTTGCAATATAATAAGCAGCAAATTTTGATTTCTGGATTTAAAGTGAGTGTCGTAAAGTTTTATTTTTCATTAGAAAATCGTAAGTGTAATTTTTTTGAATTTCTTTTCTAAGATTTTATTTGGCCCAATGGAAGAAAAAAAACACCAAAGACAGTCAATTTCGTTGGAAACGAAAATTGCAATTTTAGATCGCTTAGGAAAAGGAGAAGGATCTACGGCTATTGGAAAACATTTTAATTTAGGCGAATCTACTGTCAGAGAAATTAAAAAGGATGAAGCTGCAATAAGAAAATCGGTCATTTCTGATTTGCATAGTACACAAGGGATGTATTATTAGAAAGAACGGAAAGAGCCATCGCAATTTGGATTGAGGAGCAAGTTCAAAGAAGGATTCCTGCAAGTGGTTATTTAATCCAAGAAAAAGCTCTCAATGAAACAGTCAGAACCATCAACTTTCACTTCCCAAGCTAGAAAAGAATTTTCAGCTAGCAAAGGATGGCTAACCGGGTTCTTAAAAAGAAATGTACTTCATTATATTAAGATAACAGGGGAGAGTGCGACAGCAGAGGAAGGAGCAGCAAAAATATTTCCAGAGGAGCTAGCGAAAACTATTGAAGATGGGGACTATTCTGCCGATCAAATATTTAACGCTGATGAAACAGGACTTTATTGGAAAAAATTGCCAAAGGATGAAAAAATTGCAAGTGGACATAAAGCAAGTAAAGATCGAGTCACCTTATTACTTTGTAGCAATGCATCAGGAGATCGGATGTTGAAAAAAACCTCTCTTAATAAATAAATCTCTTAGACCACGCGCCCTTAAAGGTAAAGATTTAAAACAACTGTCCGTGCATTGGATGGCTAACCTGAAAGCCTGGATGACAACAGCTATTTTTACAGAATGGTTCAATAATTGTTTCGTACCAGAAGTGGAAGCCTATATGAAAAAAAAATCTCTCGATTTTAAAGTTTTATTAATTGTTGACAATGCAGCAAGTCATCCAGAATTAGAACATCCAAATGTTCAACTAGTATTTCTTCCGCCCAATACAACAAGCCTTATTCAGCCATTAGATCAAGGCATAAAAAATATTATATTAAGACAACGTACAAATTCATCTTGAATAAACTAGAAAATGAGTCCTTAACAGTAAAAGATGTGTGGAAACAATTTTCTATTTTTGATTGTTTAATTCATGTTGCATCTGCTTCCGCTCAAATAAGACCTAGAACTTTAAATGCCTGTTGGAAAAAGATTTGGCCAGCATGTGTGACAGACAATACAACCACTCAAACATCGACACTATCAGATTAAATAATTAATTTGGCACATGAAATTGGAGGAGATGGTTTTAATTCTTCAGCCACGATGATATAGATGAATTGCTTGTGGGTGATGCATTAAGTGACAATGATATTATTGATTTAACTTTAGATCTATAACTGTAGACGGTGTCGTAGGTCTAGAAGGTGATAATGATGAGGAAGAAAAATCAACTCCCCTCCCTGGAAAATTAATTCAAGAAGGTCTTCAACTTTGCAGTAAATTAGAAAATCATTTTCTTATTAATGCCCCCAATTCTAAACGAGCCTCTAAATTACAATGTGAGCTGCAGAACTGCTTGTCTGGATATCGTGAACTATATAAAAAATAAAAGAATTCATCGCAAAGTTTAACTACTGATTACATTGTCAGAAAAGGAAGAGCCACACAGAACGAGAATGAAGTTTGTGAAAATCCGTGGCCTTTACCGCAAATATCTATTGCAGAGGCAGTCTCTTCTGATGATGAAGGTGATTTGGAACCACTTCGCAAACGGAGCAAACCATCATCAGGTAGCGATAAGGATTAAAAATGTAAAACTGTGTGTATTACTTTTCCATAAAATAAAATGAATTAAGGTTTGAATACAAGTTTTTTTTTTAGCTTTTGTATGAATTTCTTTCAGACATTCGAAGTAATTTATCATGCAGCCTATTTCTTTTCATTTCTGCAATTTTTTATGCGGTTTTAAGTTAATTTTAACTAGTTGTTTTGGTTTTATGCGATTTTAGAAAACTAAGGAACGTATCCCTACTTTTTCCATTCAAGTAATGTCTTTTTTAATGCGATTTTTTTGTATGCGGTTTTCGGTAGAACGTATCTACCGCATAAAACGAGACCTGACTGTATAATTTAATCACAAAACACAACCCGCATGTATTCACAAAAAGCGGAACTAAGTAACTGAGCTAAGGTTACAAAAACATATTGCTAATATATATGTTTCATTGTGCTAACATTTAGTCTAAAATAAAATAACTATCACACTAAACACATTACTGATAATCTGGTACTAACATCTGGTGAGAAATAATTATGATTCTGGGCATAAGAAGTAGATAGTTTAAATCATTTTATCGCATTACTTTTGAACGCTTCAGCTCGGAAACATCACAGGCACTAAAACTTTAGGGGGAAGTTTCACCCTGTAATTTTGATGGAAACAAGAAGTAAAGGGTTAACCGTGGTAGCCTAGTGGCTGAGGGCACAGACTCGTAGCAGGCATTTTATGAAGTTCAGATATTGCGTGACACATTTAAAATATATTGAGGCTCAAATGTCCTCCTATTGATGTGGTATATAAGTTAGGAGAGGAGGATTCCAGCTCAGATGTTGACCTCGTCAAAACACATGATTGGTTGGAGTAACAATCTAGTAGTTTTTTTGCCTCTAAACAACTTTCCAATCTCCACAATAAGATTCTACAGAATTTGTAGCATACTTTCGAAGAACTCTACCTCTTCAAATAATATGTGTGTAACATTTCCTTTGACCAATGACAGTACATTGAAAGCATTTATATGTGAAGTGTTATCAACCAGGAAACTGATTTCTTTAATCGTATCTTCTTCCAATTCCAACTATTTCATGCCTTATTTTAGCAGGAATAATTTTCTTATTTACATGATGTTAAGCAATTCAGAACATTTCCTCTTGAATGCCATGGAACCTTTTTGTGTAGCACTAAATCCAAGTACTCACTATTCGTTTTATTTAACAGAACATTAACTAGTGATCGCAATGTGATGATTTGTGATGAATGAATGATTTGTGGCCAAGGTTCTCTTAAATACTTTGATAATGAAGTTTGTTACTCATGACCATTTTTTCAGGAAATATTTGTATACAAAGGCTTGTTATATTACTGAGTGGAACAGCAGAATCTCTTATAGTCCAAATTTTGTATAAAACTGCAACAGCTTCTTTATTTACCCCTTCATAATTTTAGCACCATCATTAGGAGTGGAACTTGTGTTACAAGGTGTGTATTTTAAGTAATAAGAATAAGTCCACAAAAAAATTTATTTGAGATATTGCTACAAAACTTTAATAGTCTTCAAAATATGCTCCTTGAGCATGAACAAACTTCTGCAGGCCAGGTTTCCACGCTTCGTACGTTCCCTGGAAGTCACCAACCAAAACATCTTTCAGAGCATGCATGATCTTTTGACATCATCCAGGGTCCCGTGGTGGCGCTTTTTGAGGGCGGTTTTCACTTTGGGAAAGAGGAAAAATTCTGCTCGGGTTAGGTCGTGGCTGTAGGAAGGCTGTGCAATTGTTATGATGCCATTTTTTGTCAAGTGCTCGATAACCACGAAGCAGGTGTGAGATGGCACATTGTCGTTGTGGAGCTTCTGGTCTCACCCGGTTTACCCATCACTGCAATCTTTTTAACACTTCCATGTAGAAAGCACAATTGACTGTCTGTCCTTCGGGCACAAAATCCAAATGGACAACAGCCTTCTTGTCAAAGAAGACGATCAAAATTGCTTTCATTCTCGACTTGGACATGCGAGTTTTCTTTTGTTGAGGCGAGTGCAGAGTGTGCCATTTGTTGCTGTGACATTTTGTCTCGGGGTCATACTGAAAGAACCAACTTTCATCCCAGGTAATGATGTTATCCAAAAAATGAGGGTCTTCTTCAATGCATTCCAAAAGATCTTTTGAAACGACCTCACAATTTTGCTTTTGAACGACAGTTAAAACTTTTGGCACGAATTTGGCGGAAATCTTTCTCATCTCAAGATGCTAAATGATGACTGTGCGGAACCATTTTATCCATTACTTGCTGTTCTGTGATCATACGAACACTGAAACGCCGGTCCGTGTCCAAAAAATATCGCCCACGTTGTACGTTTTCTGCGGTTCTTGATGTGGATGGGGCTCATCCTCCACGCTCTCTTGGCCTTCTTTAAACATTTTGTGCCACCTAAAAACTTAAGCTTAAGATAAGCTTTCCCTGCCGTACGCTTGCTGAATCATTTCCAGCGGTGATACACCCGATTTTCCAAGGCAAACACAAAATTTGATTGCATAACGCTGTTCAATGCTTTGTTGTATTTTGAAAACGTCTACGCTACGCGTGATCCTGCCTCAACCAGAGCCAGCAAGTGACTGCGGAGTGAGGCGTTATC
Organism: Trichonephila clavipes; assembly: GCA_019973935.1. NCBI lineage: Eukaryota > Metazoa > Arthropoda > Arachnida > Araneae > Nephilidae > Trichonephila > Trichonephila clavipes. The sequence goes on from BMAU01000623.1 coordinate 125,975, forward strand.
AAGGTCGAAGGCCCCACTACCGACTCCAACCAGTCGGAGCTCCCTCTGGCGTAGAGCCGCGTCAGGACAAAAATATTCTCATTACTTAAAATACAAACCCTGTATTATCACATAGCTATGTTCTTAAATTGAGTCACAGAAAGAAAAGTATCTTCAGTATTTCTTAGATTTGGAAGGAATGAAAAGTGTTACTGTTTGTAAAGCTTTATTCAATATAAAAACAACTAATATTAATTTTAATGATACTAATTTGAGCATGACATTGTTAAGTGTGACTGCTATCGGAAAAGAGAAAGGCTTTTTAGAATAGACTTATGCATCAAAATGATTTTTTTATAACTTTGTTTTCTTTTTTCACTGGTAATTTGACTGCTCTTTCTGAAAATGATACAGACTCCTGCTCTAGTGTAATGTCATCATCTCACCAGAAATCACATCATTGCATGTAAAATTATAGTTTCAAGCAGCTAAAAAACATGCTTTTATGTTTAATCGAACTAAAAATTAAGAAAACATTCTTAATATAAGAATAAAATGATTAACAAGCAAATTATATAATGTCATTGGGATAAAAGCATGGAGTGCTCTATATTAATTGTTATAATTTCTTACTAGTTCTCTTCCTAAATGCTGAATCAGTGTAAAAATGTAGTACCAAGCTCCCACACTTTTACCACAATGACATTAATTTTCTTGTCAATCATTTTATTCCTATATTAAGAATTATTTCTTCATTATATATAGTTTGATTAAACATAAAAGTATGTGTTTTTTAGTTTTTTTAAACTCTTATTCATTTTTTATATCAATCTACCTTAAAAGCATGCATTTTTAGATTTTCAAATTATCATTTATTCATTGGTAAATTAATCTTAAATGCCTGCTTTTTTTTAGAATCTGGAATACCCTTTCGCAAGTTATTGCGTGGATACGGCCTGGCTTGCGAAATGTAGCATCAGGCAACTGAAGGAAATCTGGAAGAGCTAAGTTTGAAGTATTTCATGCGGAAGAATGTGTTAAGTCAATGATATTTTTCAATAAAAAGAGCTCAGTATTCTCTCTGAAACTTGCATCTGTCTTAGACACAAAAGTACGCCTTTTTTGAATCAAAGTGTTTGTACGAATTTTTTTTTAATCCGGTGACCTCTGAATCCATTTTTAGCTGTTTTGTTAAAATGAAGCAATAAATGATATTTCATTCCACGGATCCGACAAGAGAATTTAGAAGAACAGACTTTATATTTGAGTTTAGCAGTTAGAATATTTTTCAAACTTTCCATATTTGAGACCCAATTTTCAGTCATAATTTTCATCACGCCTTTCCCATATTGAACAACAATGTATTGAATGCAATAATAATGTACTTTGATGCTAAAGCTAAAAAGCGACTTTAATATTATAAACTGAACATATTATCAACAAATGTATCCTGTTTTGTCTGTGACAAGGCAATGGAAGTCAGTAGTAATTACTAAACTTGCTTTTAATTTAATATTGATGAACCGATTAGTGATGACTTTTTGCCGCATCGACACATTTCTAAGTATCTTATATTCATGTGAATATGTATTAAATTTCTTGTTCTGTCTTCCTTTTGGTAAATTAATAGTTATTTTAAATCTTTTATTTTTTGGACTTTTCGATATGCTTGCACACTTCTTGTAGTGTTGCCATGCTCCCCCAGGGGAGGCGCGCTCCACAGTTTGAAAAACGCTAAACTAGAACATAATTCCTTTTCTTTCCTCATGCAGGAGTCCTTTTTTTAAAATTTTTTATTTTCATTTTAGGAAAAACTAAATTGTTTATAATATGGTAAGAAATTGCTGATGCAACCGTTTTCAGTTTTGTGGGGTTGTAACTTAATCTTTTAGTCGCCAAATCTAGAAACATTATATGAAATCAGTCGCCGAATCTGGAAACATTATATGAAATCAGTCGCCGAATCTTGAAATAGACCAAATCTGGAAACGGTATAATGATTTAGTCGCTAAATCTAGAAATCTTTTTGCTTAATGATCCTGTTCAGGACAATGGAACAAAATTCTGAAATTATTGTATTGCCATTGGTCCTAGACAAATGTGCAAAATTTTGAATTAATCTGACCTTTTAAAGTGGGTAAAAATCCAGTTCAAAGATTCCGTTACATACAAGTGACACTTATAAAAGCATTTTAAAAAAGCTAAAATTCCATTTGTTATTTCACGAAAAATTTGAAAATTGTAGGTTAATTTTGTATAAAGCTTTTTTAAAATTATCATTAGTTTGTTAAACTCCCTACTTTGCTCTTGGATTATTTGTACCTATTACAATGATAATTTACTTTAAAAATTGTTAGACCTGTACTGATCTTAGTCCACTGTTTAAAATTACAAGCTTTTCCTTTTTAAAATCCAATAAAAAGTTTAATAAAATGGAGTTAGAATTTGTATTAGCATGAAAATTTTATAAAGTAGCAATTTTTCTCCGATTAAAACGGAATCAATCTAGTAAAGGAAATGAAAATATGTTCTTTTTTTAAGGATATGCCAAACAAAATAATCGTGAATACGAAGTTATTTGCATGTTATAGTGAAATTTTAAGTAAATATTTACTTGAGAACACTCAGAATGCTAACCAATGTTTGAATGGTATAGTACAGTAGAGAAAGAATGCTAAGAGATGTGTTTTGTGAAACCCTTTTCTATATTTCTCTTAACTATGCATTCTGTTCTATATTTTTTTACTTAATTTCAGTATTGATAATCCTGACTATTTTTATTTTTACAGAAATAGAAGATTTCATACATATGTAGAGTTCCAGAATTAACCGTACATAAGAAAGAAAATCAAAGGTGGAGGAAAATTTGAAGATGTGTCTGTGGAGAAAACAATAGTTTTTTAGAGGAAAAAGAAGATTAACTACATAAATGTGGAGTGCTTAAGTTCAGTTTTCTGTGGTTTCCATAGTCACTCTTTAATGATGTCCTTGAGTGGAAATTAAAAGGACAATTTTAGGAATTCAGATCTCAAACTACCACTTTTTCCCTCAGATAAAATAATACATCATTAGCTGTTAGAAAAAAATTGTTAAAAATATTCTGCATAAAAATTATCAATGTGTTTCTTTTTATATGAATTTCCAGAATTTCCATAAAAGATCGATTCTTAGAGTGTATCATATCAATTATTTTTTCCAATAATGTAATGAATTTAAAGAGCATTGTTTCAATTTTGGAAGCTTCTAAGTTGATATGATTTCCCAGGAAGGGTTACTAATAACTTTTTTTAGAACTGTGTGGTTCATCACCAAAAGTTGCATTACTTTAAAGGGTCATTAGATCACACCAATCATTATATTATTCAAAAAAGATCTCTAAGTGCTATTTATTGTATATTTCATACTTATTCTTTTATTTTACTTAGGTTATTATATGTCCTTTTTCAGTCTTATACTCTGATAGATTTAGGTTTTGTTTACTTTCAAGAAGAGAACCTAATATTATTTAAAAATTCCATGTACATACCATTTCATCATCATTCATTAAATGTACTTTGGAATTTTTTTATAATAGTTTAATTATTTTTTCTTTCATTAAAAATGTGATATGCAGGTGGATTTCATTTTATGCATTGTTTCAAGTATAGCAGACATTTTACATAGGAAAAATAATATAACAAAAAACCATTTTTAACAATAAAAGAGCAACCAGTATTTCTCTCATTGCTTTAAATTAGCAAGATGGCCATCCCTCAAAATAATGTCTTAAAACATCTCTCGAGTAACAAAAAGAAGGCTCATATTTGTGAAATTTGTAATAAGGCTTTCAATCAAAGGAGTTATTTAAATAGACATTTTCGTGTTCATACCAAGGAAAATCCTTATGTGTGTGAAATATGCAACAAGTCTTTCTCTGAAAAATCTAATTTAAGTGCACATTTACGTGTTCATACCAAGGAAAAGCCTCATGTGTGTGAAATATGCAGCAAGGGTTTCTTTAAAAATTTAGTTTAAATGTACATTTAGGTATACATACCAAAGAGAAACCTCATGTTTCTGAAATATGCAGCAAGTTTTTCTCTTAAAGATCTAGTTTAAATAAACATTTACGTATGCAAACCAAGGGAAAACTTAACGTTTGTGAAATATGCAATAAGGCTTTCAATCAAATATCTAGTTTAAATGTACATTTACGTATTCTTACCAAGGAGAAACCTCATGTGTGTGAAATATGCAACAAGGGTTTCTCTCAAAAAGCTAGTTTAAATGTACATTTACGGATCCATACCAAATAAAAGCTTTATATTTGTGATATATGCAACAAAGCTTTCCCTCGAAAATCTAGTTTAACTGTTCATTTACGTACACATACCGGGGAAAAACCTCATGTTTGTGAATTATGCGAAAAGGCTTTCTCTGAAAGATCTAGTTTAAATGTACACTTGTGTATACATTCCAAAGAAAAACTGCATGTTTGTGAAATATGCAAAAAGGCTTTCTGTCACAAATCTAATTTAAATAAACATTTACATATACATACCAGGGCAAAACTTCATGTTTATGAAGTGTGCAACAAGTTTTTCTCTGAAAGATCTACTTTAAAGGCATAAAAACCTCATAGTTGTCAAATATGCAAAAAGGCTTTCTCTAAAAAATCTAATTTAAATGTACATTTACGTATTCATACCAAGAAAAAACCTCATGTTTGTGAAATATGCAAAAAGGCTCTCTCTCAAAAATCTTGTTTAAATGTACATTTACGTATTCATACCAAGGAAAAACCTTATGTTTGTGAAATATGCAACAAGGGTTTCTCTCAAAAATCTCATTTAAATGTACATTTGCATATTCATACAAAGGTAAAGCCTTAGTTTTGTGAAGTATTGAACGAAGCTTTCTCTCTAAGATCTAATTTAAAAAGACATTTACATGTTCATACTAAAAGAAAGTGTACATGTTGTAAAGGTTTCCCTAAAATTGGGACTTTCAGAGAAACTTTTTCACTTTAAAAACACATCTGCTAATTGACAGCAATGGAAAACCTTGTGTTTGTGAAATTTGTAATAAGACTTTCAATCAAAGTTACTGCCTAGGAACATATGTGCACATTGATAATAAAGAAAACTTTGCACCTCTGATGTTCGTATCAGTTTACTTTTCAAAAATTAATTTTAAGGATTTTCACCCTTAGAGAAGGTTTAAAGCCTCATATTTTTGAAATTTTAAGAGTGTGTGTGCACAGTGCCATCATTTGAAAAATCATTTTCACATTTGCAAATAAAAGTAGATGGTATGTGACAGAATCAACTGTTTTATAACATTGAGTCATTTAATTTGTTAAAATTGCATTGTGTCATTTACCTAAAATAGAACTTGCATTCTTTGGCCTTTTTTTCCCTTGTGACTATATAATTTTTATTTTTTGTTTTGTATTCTCTTAGAATGACTAATGCTTTTTATGACATACCTATTTTGATTTTCACAAATAAAAATAGATTTTTTTATAGGTATTTAAATCCACACATATTTGTAGATTTCTTTGTAAATAATTATTTCATACATATACGATTATTGCTTTCATTATAGAATTATTTATCCTGTATGTTGGATTTCTGAAAAGTTTTGGTTTTTGAACTTTATATGTATATATCTCTATAATGCAGAAAATATTTACTAACTTTTGCAATACACTGAAAGGAGTGTTTGACAATTTAAAAATTTTCTTATTTATGGAGACTTGCATAAACAATTTTTTTCTAAGAAAAACTAAAAAACACACTTTTATAGTGAATCAAACTAAAAGGTAAAAAAAATATATCTTATTGATAATCGAGAAAATTAATGTCATTGGGGTAAAAGCATGGAGTGCTTTATATTAATTGTTAAAATTTCTTACTAGTTCTATTCTTAAATGCTAAGTTATTATAAAAATGTTGCACAAAGCACCCCACGTTTTTACCACAATGACATTAATATTCTCGTTAATCATTTTATTCTTATATTAAGAATTATTCTTTTTACTTCTTTTAGTTCGATTCACGAACACACACTGTAAAAGTGTGTTTTTTAGTCTTTTTTTAAACCATAATTTCTTTTTCATTTGTTTGTTCAATCTACAATAAAAGCCTGTTTGTTTAAGCTTTTAAAACTATCATTCATTTTTTGTTGAATTTATCCTTGAATTTGATATTTGGAATCGAGATTACGTGTCTGCTAAAATTAGTCTTGCTCTTCAATGGATATTAATTAATGGGTCTGAAGGGTGTTTATTCTCTCCGTTTACGGGGTCTCGGATAAGTCCAGTATCATTAAATTTCAAAGATTCCATCTCTATAGATACAGGTCTAAGTAATAAAAGTGTGTTAAGAAGAAGTATTAAATGTCAATTGTATTATCACTTTTTAAATTTATTGCTAATGTGTTAATTCGTATCATCCCTTCTAAGCATATTGCTTTATCAAAATAAAAAAAAAATATTAAGCAGTTACAACATAAATTTATTATTTTTTTATACGTTTTTCTATGATATAATTCATATAATCATTTCTAAACGTATTGCTTTATAAAAACAAGTAATATAAAAAAAATTTCTAAGTCAATTCCTACTTGTGATCAACAAATAAAAATTTTATTTCAGATACTTTTTAAGAAATAGTTACAATTCCTATAATTATGTATATACATATAACAGAACCGCAAGATTAAGTGGAATTTAATTTTTATTAATTATTATTAAAGTATCATATTGTCATCCAAAATAATTTCATATATAAAATTTCAGTTCAACTGAATGCTTTAAAATTTGCGAAAGAGAACCTTTTGAGTTGAAAAGTTTTGACACAAGTCGCCAGAAATGTTGCCAACATGGCTGTACTTGTAATTATTTAAAAAATTAGTTTTAATTAATTATAATGGAATTATTGTATTGTGATCCAAAACAATCATGTATATAAAATTTCAGCTCAATTGAGCGCTTTAAAATGTATTTTATTAACGATTGAAAATTCCACCAAGATAAATAAGTATATAAAGAGTGTGAGCTAATAGTAGGAATTAAATAAAAAATATTTAGCAGTTGAACATAATTTTTTTTCACATGCAAAAGTCTTTTTTTTTATTTTTTTTTTTTAAAAAAACTAGACATATTTTGGTAAGAAATTGCTGACACAACCGTCCTACTTTTTCTCACATAAAGAACACTTTTTCTTTTGTTTTGTTTAAATTAACTACAATCCTATTCACGGTTTTAGGGTTCCACCTTAACTTTTAGTCATAAAATCTGGAAAGGGCTTATGGAATTAGTCGTCAAATCTGGAAGTGGTATGCGGAATTATATTCGCCAAATCTTTTAATCGTATTCTTAATTATCCTGATCGGGACAATGGAATTTACACAAAATGTATTTAAATTGTTCACTCAAATTGCACAAGAGACTTTAAGAAATGCACTGTATTCATTAAACATTAAAAAAACAAACAATTCACTTGAATTAAAACAAAAAAAAATTATCAGCAATACTTAATCACTTGGCATTGTCAGAACACAAACTTTAAATACGGCTCTTTTACAAGTACAAAATTGTGTTTTTAATTTAACTACACGCGAATTTTGTTATCGCCTCCTAAATAAACCTGAATAATTCTTCCTAATAACCTCTTGCATGGTGGCAAATTCTCTTCAATTAAGAGCACTAAATCTCCAACTTTTACTTTATTTTTAGCACATTTCCCTCTTAGAGCCATAAATCTTTTCAATGTCGCAATAAATGCATCGGAAGTAAAATCAGTCATTACTTCGATTTGTGCAGCTTTCAACACAAAACAAATAAATATACAAACAGATTTTATGCAAACTTCTATTCCGTTGGTCTTTGTTTTTTATGAAGAAAGTTTCACAAAAGTTGACATCCGAGCAATTAAAGGAGTAATCAGTGGTAACCCTTTCCTTAGGCGAATTGCCCATTGTTTGAGATGTTATAACAGGTTTATACTTGAAACATATAATACACATTTACGCACAATTTTTCTACAAAGATTGCTACCATTGAGAGGCCAAAATTTTTCGCGAACATGATTCAAAAGTGAAAAGGCACCAACATGATAGTATTTGTTATGCAAATATTCAATTATTTTACATGACAATTTATGCCTTTTGGACAAAATAATTTGATTAAAATCAAAATTTGTGCTGCCTAATCTTCCGCCAACTCTAAGCACTCCATCTGAATCCAAAAACGGATTGAGACTTTTCAACTTACTCTTTTGGAAACACTTGTTGTTGTTATTGACAGTTCTTCACGAACCTAAGAATATAAGTTAAGATATGCAGAATGGTTAAATAATTGTTACTAATATTACACAAATTGTTCACGAAGTCTTTTATAGAATTGTTAAGTACTGGCACTTCATTCTCAATTTTTTTCACGAACACTGTTCTGAATGTACGCATCGTTTTTTTCACAGTTTTGTTTGGATAATCACTGCCAGATAGAAGGACCGTTACACCACAGTTCTTGGTTCAAAAGTTTGTCAGGATCTACTCCACGAGAAATCAAATCTCAAGGATTCTGTTTGGATGGCACATGTCTCCATTGCTGTACAGGGAACAAATCTTGAATGATAGCAATTCTATTCTGCACAAATGTTTTAAGGTCCATCGGTTCTTTTTATAGCCAAGAATCAGTCCAGTACTATTATTGAATCAGTCTTCTGATAAACTTTAACTGATTATAATTTCAAGGCATCATCATTCTCTTCACAAGTTTGGACAAAAGGACAGCTGCGCATAAGTCTAATCTGGGAATAGTTAGACACTTAATTGGTGAAACTCTCGATTTGCTAGTAATTAATCTCACTGGAGTCACTCCGGAATTATTTTTTGATTTGCAATACACTACAGCTCCGTAGCAACGCTCTCAGGCATTAGAAAAAACATGAATCTATTGATGCAGGATTCTCAATCACTACACGTCTTTCGTTACTGATACTATTTAGGCTGTCTAGCCTAATTAACAACTGGTTCCATGCATAATACTCTTTATTTGAGAGTGGATCTTTCCAGTCAATACTAAGTCTCCAACGCTTTGTCCTAAACATCTTGGCTTTGGACCCAACGGGTCCCAAAGGATCAAACAGTCAGAAATTAGTTGATAAAACTCTTCTCTTTGGTCACTAGGTATCACGTCAACTTAAAAGGAAACAGTGTCTCTTACTGGGTCCCAGGACACAACCTATGGTTTAGTCTAGAAAAATCGTAGATTTCATTTATACGCTGCCGAAAGTTCAAAATGATTACCACACATTTTATGCAATTCCATGCATGCACTTTTCAAAACTGCAATTATTCCTCTAACTGGATACCTTCCTCCTGAAAAGTTATTCCGAAAGCGTTTTACTCTTATATTGCTATTCCCTTCAAAAATGCAACAGACTTCAATTCTTTCGCCCTTTTAAAACTTGGGAGGTCGAAAGGGGACAACTTTATGACTTAGTTCGGCGTCTTTAATCAGTGAGGACCAGGATAGCAATCGTTTATAGCTAGCTGTTAAGTTGCCTTGGGCAATCTTGTATGAAAAACGTAATTCAAGTCTGTCGTTTTCCCCATAGATTCAGTCACAGTAAAATTAAAACAAAATGCAGGGTAAAAAAAACATGAAATAAATGGCGATTTAAAAGTTGAAAAAAATAGTTATATTTTCTTCAAACAAATTTTATTTTTCTGCCTTTTTTTAAAAATTAAAAAAATATTTTGGTATTGCGATTTGAACTTGAAAAACGCATCCTGTATTCATTTTTGAACATGAGAGTAAGAAAACGCGCTCACATTCCTGTTTTTTAAAAAAAGTTATTAGGTAAAAAGAGTGAAGGCCCTACCTTTTTTTTTAAACAATAAGACAATAAATGGTGCATATTTATGAAATAAAACAGATCTTTCTCTATTCAATTATATTTTTAATTTATAATAACATAAAAATGATTTCAATATACTTTTAATTTATTTAAATTTAAATCATATAAATGATATTTTTATGTTAACTGAATATTTTTCGGAAAAAATCTATATTTTCATTCCTAGTGCTCTCATTTTCAAACTCCTTGTATTAAATAAAAATATCTTTTCTACATCGGCATTTGTGATGGACATAACACACATTCAGTCAATAATTTTTAATTTTAATGGGAGATATACTTCTTCATATGCGCATGACAGTACTTCTAACCATTTTGTATTCAAGTTAAATTTCTTATCTCTTTATGTTTCTTTTATTACAAGGAAAAATGTCACACATCGATAACTACTTTTTCACACAATTCAGTCATTATAAATTCTATTGTGAGAAAAGTTCTCCCTAATTAATTTTGTCTTTCAAAACAGTACACTTAAAACAATTTTGTTCAGTAAAGTTAACCGGCAGTTCCACAATGTATTCATACCAAATTTTAAAAACAAATTTAACACTTGGAAATGTATCCTGTATTAAATTTTTCAGTATACACAAATATTTCCTGCTGTAGGGAAGATATAGTATGAGAGAGATGTGGTGTGCGGTTGTGAAAGAATGTTTTCGTACGCGTGTAGACTATTTTTGAAAATTTAAATATCACTGAAGCTGATCATATAACTGCAAATGAGCCTTATTTTAATGTGTGCTGGTATCAAAGTAAAAAACTTTACAATATTAAATAGCCTATGGGTTTATACTCAATATCAAACTATTCGCAAAATGGCTTGCAACATCTATTCAAATTGTAAAGAAACTGAATTATAAATATATCTTACTGCAGTCTAAAATATTCATAATATGTAAATATCCTATTCCTCCTCTTATTTCAGTACATTTTAAAAACTGTGGCTGAATGCAATTTTTTATATTTATAAACGAGGCATAAAAGCTCACACAGTCGTAAAAATGTCTTTATCATTTTTAAATATACTCTAAAACGTATATGGATTGTAAGATCAGTCGTAAAATCCTAAAAGCTTTTAGAGGAGCTAAAAACATGTAATTTTGGATTGATAAAATGTTTAATATAATACACAAATAAACATGTTATTAAGCAAATACATTTGAAAAATCAAACTTTCTTCTGAAATAAACGTAATTGAAAGAAAAATGTTTAATTGCAAATGAGTGGAAATACATGTTTATCTAAGGGGTATCCACAAAGTGAGGTAATCCTCAAACTTAAGACTCAAACTCAGTGGCACAACAATCCATGAGGGCCAGGAACTATTGTGCCCATCATAATACACGTGAGCATTGGACGCTGAGGTGCATGAACAGATGTCTCGATTCGGTGGTCTGTCTGAACAGATACCTTCAGTGTTTAAGACCCGAAGCAAGCTTGGTACTCATTTATCGACCCAATTTAGCGGGGATGAAAGGCGGAGTCGACCTTGCGCAGCCCGTTAAGAAAACCCCAGACCTGTGGTGTGGAAGCACTATACACTTTCAATCAATCCTATTCGGTGAAAAATAAAATTTAATGTTAGAATCTTATATAAATCGCTAATGAATGAGGGAGTCCAAACTTTTTTTTTCATGTAAACTGTTTAGACGGAAATGGTTAATTATGAACATTTCACAAGTTGCATAAATTAAAATTAACCGTTATAGTTTACATAAATTTTTAAGGGTGCAAAAGGTGTATTTCGGCTGCACGAATTAATTTTAAAAGGAATACGGTTACGAGAAAGTAGTACAAATCTATCTAAAGTAGGGTTGGTTACCTTACATATTGTCAAACACAACAATGCATTGGAAGCCAATTCCACAATTCGTTGTTATAAAAATGTATGGAAAATTACAAGATTTATTTTTGCATGTGTAAGTTATATATATATATAATTTTTCCTGAGAACTTTAAAAGCTAGAGCGGCATCCATCAAAACCGCGGTTCTCTCTCTGTTTTTCCAGATCGCCCCTGACTAAGCCGACTCTGCCATACTAAGTGAAAATGCCGGATTTTGTTTGTCAAGATCATTTTACAGCAGACAGCATTTTTCATGTTATAATTTTTCATGTTATATACAGTTTTTTTTATATTTTCTACATCAATATCTTAATGCCTGAATTTAAAATTACATAAAATTCTTGACATTCGCATCAATGACCTTGATAATTTTTATTAGTATATGAATGTGTCATCAAACGATTACATTGCTAATGTTAACATATTATTTTAACCATTTAATTAATATTAAGTATAACATAACGCAGACAAATTTTCTGATTTTTAAAATAAATATTTCGAAAACTACTTCAGATATACTCAAAATTTTTCATTCCTACGCTTTAGCTTCTCCGTTTTGCTTCTATGTAAGAATTTATTGTAATTGTATATTCATCAATTTTTTTAGTATATTTTTTGCTCTTAGCATGCAGTTTTAAACTGAATTGTATGAAATCTTCGAAAAATATTAAAAGATACCAAAGAAGCTATATAATAAAATTTGAAATTTTTATTATACTTAAGCAATTGCTAAAACTTGTGGTAAATAATTTTTAACTGCGCGATGCATTTTATTTTCGAAATTTCAAATGGAATTTCTAACATAAAATTTCTAGCTTTAAACGGTCGAGATTTCAAAAAATATCTAGATTTTAATTACTTATTCAGTTAGCCTTTAAAAAAGATAAATGTTGAGGTATTTTATATAAATAGATATTTTTAAACAATAATTCAAATGTTTTTGCATAGCTCGAATTTAAAATTGATTTTTATGTTTATTTATATGCATAAATGTCTACTGTAAATGTTTCCGTATATTTTTGATTACCATTTATTCAAACATTCAAGTTATAAAAAAAATGTGTGAAAATCTTCCTTCATGGTGTCTTTGATGTAAACTGAAGTTCAAGCACTTAAAATTCAAATACAATTCGGCGTATTTTAACAATATATAACCAGGCACTGTACTTAAACTTCCCTGAACACTTGGGCTTTGAAATCTAAAAAAAAAACAAATAAATCTTAATTAGTTTTTTTTTCGTTATTATTTTTATCAAAGTGTAAGAAAATGTTTCTAATGATTTGATGAAGTTTAAATTTATTCATTTTTAGTGGTTGGAAAATTGAAAAGGTTCCAAATTTTAAAGAGTTTGGTGTTTTATTAATTTTTTCGGTATCTTATAAACTTTCGGTATCTTAAAAACTGACAGCTTTGATTAAAATAAGAAAAATGAAGCGAAAGAATATACTTTAAAAAAGATAATTTGTCTAACTATATAAAATAGCAGATTGCACTGACACGCCCCAACTTGTTACAGTTTCAAACTAATATGAAACCAAAAGGGAATTGTAACATATTTTACTTATGCGTTGGGACTTTTCAAAACTTTTAAAATACGAGGTAACAAGTAAACACTTCCTGAGGTCTAAAGAAATCCCCCCCCGATTTTTTACGATTGCCCCAGGGTCAAAACACGGGATTTTCTGGGAGCCATAAAACTTACCCTCAGTGTCCTGCTGTGTTGCTTCCACCGTCCCCAATTATCTTTCAAGATGTTAAACCTTAAAAGGGGGAAAGGATTTCAGAAAAGTGCAGCTAATCCGCTTTTGAAAACGTTTCTTGAAAGCAGAAAATCAATGCAGTCCATTTTTGAAGCATCTTTACACTGACAGAATTTTCCGTGCTATCCGGTTAGAGGGTTAACTGATGTTGTAGCTCCTTAGCCTCTTCTAAGGTTTCCGCACCGCATAACCCATTGTACATATAGAAATTGCTTTGAAGGACTGGTACTGCTGCCGGGAATTTATTTTCTTCATCATAGGACAATTGTTTCAATGTTTGTTGCTCTAAGTATGGGGCACTGGTCATCCCATACGTGACAGTTTGAACCTCGTATATTTTTACTCGATTATGTTTATTGTCCTTCCACAATGCATTTAAAATCGTTTGAGAGCAATGTCCCCTGGAATTCTCTAAACAAATTGGATCACCTTTAAGGGGCATTTTAACTACATACCATCCCTAGAATGTGTTTTTATCAATTGTTTCTCGCAGAAATTAGCCTTATTATTTTTTGTTTGGACTATCTCCACATTTTTTACTTCTCAAATTTTTTTGCAGCGTTTTATTTAAATCTTCATCCCAAACCAAACCGCGATGAAATTTAGTTTCATTTAATGAATTTATCACTTACACACAACTTGTCGAAAACACCGTGTTTTGTAAAATTAGTTCTGAATTTTTTTATCTTAAATTTTTCCTGTCTCAATAGTTTAAAAAATGTTTCTGCACCTAACAAAATGTCTATTTTATCTGGAATATTAAAACGATTATCAGCTAACTCTACTATTTCTGAAAAAATAACACTGGTATTAAACATGTTACTTGGAATAAAATCTGTGATTTTCTTAAGTACTAACATATTAGGGGGACCGGAAAATTATATCGTTTTTTTTACAGTAAATTCGAAAAATTAAATTTCTTACAAGTTTTTCTTTTTAGTCAATGATGTAATTCCCTTCGTTTACAACAAACTTTTGCCATCTACTGGGCAAATTTCCAGTGCCGGATCGATAAAAAATCATTTGGTTTTTCAGTAGAATATCTGGAGATGGCATTTTTCATATCATCCAAATTTTGAAATTTTTTGTTTGCTAAGAAGTGTTGCATTGAACGGAATAAATGAAAATCCGTTGGCGCAATGTCAAGCGAGTATGGTGGGTTAGGCAATACCTACCACCCCAATCTATTCATTTTTACGAGCGTTTTTCTTGCGCAGTGCGGTCTTGCATTATCGTGTTTCAAAATTATGCCTTTTTTATTGATAATCACTGGATACTTTTCAATTAATGATTGATTTAGTCGATCTGATCTAATTGTTAACAATATAGGTCTGCATAAACAGTTTCTCCATGTTTAAGCACTTCAATATGGCCGATTCCATGAATTCCCCATCACATATACAAAAGCACCATTTTTAGATGCAAACCTGGCTTAGCAGCCCGTGGCGGTGTATTCGAGCAGAGCCACTGTCTTTTGCGTTTTGGATTATCATACAGGACCCATTTTTCATCTGCAGTGATCAAACGATCAAAAAACGGTTCAGTATTATACTGTTGAAGCAATAAGTTGCTTAACGTAGATCGGTTGGCTCTGTTTTCTTCAGACAGATTATGCGGAACTCAAACACCTGCTCTGTTTGTTTTACCAATCTGTTGCAAATGTTCTTGGATGGTCGACCAAGGTTGGTTAAGAGCATTTAACAGTTCCTCGATTGTCTGACGCGGATTTGCATCCACTTGCGCTCTTAATAACGTCATTGTTTAAAATTGTTGGTCTTCCTGATCGATGTGTCGGAAAGATCAAAATTACCGGATCTGAACTTAGAAAACTACCTTTGGCATTTACGAACATCTAAGACACTTGGGTAAACATCGCAAATACTTTTGGTAGCAACTGTTGCATTAAAACCCTTGTTAAACTCCAAAAGTTTACAATGGCGGATATAAATCTGTTCTGGTATTTGGCTATCCATTTCATTCACACTGGGGAAAAAAATTTTAGGTTTAGGTTTTCACAACTAAACAAGTCTTTTGAACTTTGAAATGTCTCTGGCACGAGTTTTAACTACGCAACGAAGTCATAAACGGTAAAGCAGCATTGGCATGCATAAAAAGGACATTACTTTCGTTCTCCCTAATATTTAAATATTTCACGAATGCGTTATTTTTATTTGAAATTGTCGTTTTAATGTAACCATTAACAATCATAAAGACACCATTTAAACATGAGATCAAAGGATTTATCTTTTCACTTTTCAATTGTAAATAATTGGCGCACTGATTAGTTATAAGACAAACCATACTGCCTCCATCTAACGCTTACATTCATGCCAATTCGAATATTTATTTTTAATTAATTTGCGAACTGTACTCAATAAGCATCTTTCAATTTTGATATGACTAAATGTAGTCGGCACGATTTTTTGATTGTTTACATTTGAATTAGCAATGAAAAGAGGGGGAGAGGAATTAAGATATATCGTTTGCGATTTCTCTTCAAGGACCGAAAGAGGCCCGATTTGGGGAATCTGGATATGTTTTATTTCTCTTTGAAAATGAAGCAATTTATTACTCGGCTTCTTACAAATTATGCAGTTTCTAGAGCGACATTGTTTAACACCATATTCTGGGGATAGACATTTAAAGCACATTTTATTCTTTTTAACCAAATCTAGTCTTTCATTTATAGAACACCTTTTAAACTGAAGGCAAAATTGCAAAGCATGTGCTTCATTCTTACACAACACACATTTTTCACTCTTTATTTAAAAAAAAATACTCTCGAAACTCCTCTCTGACTTCGCGAGCTTTTATATCTTTTATATTTAATTAAATCAAATCGTGTTTTTTCATTTCCAGTGAAGGACACGGAAAATGTATTAGACTCGCTTTTAATTTTACCTTTAGAAAATAAATAAATATCACATTCTCACCCTAACTCGTGGGTTTTAAAAACGTTTCTCCTTGTTTTTACATTAATATGAATCAATAATTCTATGTCAAGAGTGCTCATCATTTTATCCTCAACAATTAATTCACATACTGACTTAAATTCATCAACATTTCGTAATTAACAGTAATACTCAAATTTTGCATTTATCCTAGACGCAAATTGAACATAACTCTCTAAATTTAATTTTTGAGTTTTACGAAAATTATTATAGCATTCTTGCGGTGTAGATGGAAATTCTTTCAAAACTAAAATTTTTAGTTTATCATAACTGCGCAATTCTTCCTCTGACACATTAATCTCATTAAGTTATTCGCTCTCTCTCCTAGGATATTTAAAAGAATTTCCATTCTTCGGGAACCTCTTTCGTTTTG
Source organism: Trichonephila clavipes (assembly GCA_019973935.1). Lineage (NCBI taxonomy): Eukaryota > Metazoa > Arthropoda > Arachnida > Araneae > Nephilidae > Trichonephila > Trichonephila clavipes. Next base: position 142,792 of record BMAU01000623.1, read on the forward strand.
AATGCTTTCTCTAATGACTGAAAAAATAAATTACATGACTCAACACCTGAGGGCACAGAGATCGTTAATGTTTTTACACTTCTTAATTAATGTTTCGATACTAATGTTGTTACATGTTTCGGTGGCGTTCACTTTTGAAAAAGAAGAATCATGTGGTAAATCTTTCCGAATATTACCAAGCTCTAATTCAGGGGTGTTCAACACACGGCCCACCGAATCTTTCTAAAAAATTTTTAAATATCAGATTTTTAAGGTATATCCCACTATGTTCGGAAGCATGATTTTAAAAAAGCGCATAAATGAATAATTTTTATATTATTTAGTGTCACACTTAGATTAGAATACTTGTATAAAATTGTTTTCAGGTGAATTTAACAAAAAAATATTTAAATACAATATTTTGGAAAAAAATTAACTTTGAATAACCTTATTTCAAAATGTTCTTCTGTTATAAAAATGTTTCTAAAATAATAATATTTTGCTTATATAAAGTAAAAACTTCTCCAGAGAGTGTGAACCAGGATTTTTGAAAAATTCACATTATTTTCAGAGTTACTAACAGTTGAAATAATTATCGACGTTTTTTCTTAAATATTCTTCCCTCTGTTGTAGTAAAATATGGATAAATCCACTTCTAAGTTATTTATTTCAAAAATTCCAGTTGAGCCTCTGTACAGAAGTCTGAGCTATACACAGGTTAAATATTATTACAATAGAAGCATTTTTCACAAGAAAAGAATATTTAGAAAATTGGCCATTCAATGTTAATTTTCTGTCAAAATATTGAACTTAAATAATTTTTTATTGTAATAATATTCTTAAAACAATTTTATATACATTTTCTAATCTAAGTGGCAGTAAATATCATAAATGTTTTCCATTTATACGCTTTTGCAATGTCACGGTTCCGAACGTATTTGGATAACTTAAATTTCTTTCATTTAGAAATTTATTTGAGGGGAAATATATATATATATATATATATGTACAATGTATTTGCCTTTTACCTATTCTTGTTTTAAAATAATTCATTTTTGATAATAGAAATGTCTTTAAGATTAAAATAGATTTATATATTATCTAACAGTTACATTTGATTTTCTATAGTAAATTACTTTTTTAACCCTCCAAGCGGACAGCACGGATTTTTCCGCCCTACTAGAGAGGTTCCGAAAACGGACCACACTGAATTTTCGTAAGGCCGGGGACTCACCAAAAATGAACCAAACAGATTTTTTCCCTTTCAAGTAATGTGTTCAAAACCGGTAAGGTCGTATTTTTCCGAATTCTTTCCCCCCTTTAAAGGTTTACGATCTTGAAAGATAATTCAAGACGGTCGGGGAGACACAATGGGCATTGAGGGAAAGTTTTATGGCTCACGGGGAAACCGGTTCCTGTGGTAATAGTAAAATCTTCAACCTAAAGTGTACACATCCATTACTCATTCATTAGGGAATTATATAAGATTCTAACATTAAGTTTTATTTTTCACCGAATAAAATCGAGTGGTAGTGTCTAGCGCTTCCACACCACAGGTCTAGGGTTCTATTAACGGGCTGCGCAAGATCGACTCTGCCTTTCATCCCCGCTACATTGGGTCGATAAATAAGTACCAAGCTTGTTTGGAGTCTTAAACACTGAAGGTCTCTCTTCAGACAGACCACCAAATCGAGACATCTGTTCATGCACCTCAGCGCCCAATGGTCACGTGTATTAGGATGAGCACCGTAGTTCCTGGCACTCATGGATTGTTGTGCCACTAAGTTTGAGGATTGCCTCACTTTGGGGATACCCCTTAGATAAACATGTATTTCCACTCATTTGCAATTAAACATTTTTCTTTCAATTACGTTTATTTCAGAAGGAAGTTTGATTTTTCAAATGTATTTGCTTAATAACATGTATATTTGTGTATTATATTAAACATTTTATCAATCCAAAATTACATGTTTTTAGCTCCTCTAAAAGCTTTTAGTATTTTACAACTGATCTTACAATTCATATACGTTTTATAGTAGTATATTTAAAAATCATAAGGACATTTTTACGACTGTGTGAGCTGTTATGCCTCGTTTATAAATATAAAAAATTGCATTCAGCTACAGTTTTTAAAATGTACAGAAATAAGTGGAGAAATAGGATACTTACATATTATGAATATTTTTGACTGCAGTAAGATATATTTATATTTCAGTTTCTTTACAATTTGAATAGAAGTTGTAAGCCATTTTGCGAATAGTTTGATATTGGGTATAAACCAATAGGCTGTTTATTATTGTAAAGTGTTTTACTTTGATACCAGCACACATTAAAATAAGGCTCATTTGCAGTTATATGATCAGCTTCAGTGATATTTAAATTTTCAAAAATAGTCTACACGTACGAAAACATTCTTTCACAACCGCACACCACATCTCATACTATATCTTCCCTACAAGCAGGAAATATTTGTGTGTACTGAAATATTTAATACAGGATACATTTCCAAGTGCTAATTTCGTTTTTAAAATTTGGTATGAATACATTGTGGAACTGTCGGTTAACTTCACTGAACAAAATTGTTTTAAGTGTACTGTTTTGAAAGACAAAATTAATTAGGGAGAACTTTTCTCACAATAGAATTTGTAATGACTGAATTGTGTGAAAATGTAGTTATCGATGTGTGACATTTTTCCTTGTAATAAAAGAAACAGAAAGATAAGAAATTTAACTTGAGTAGAAAATGGTTAGAAGTACTGTCATGCGCATTTGAAGTATATCCCCCATTAAAATTAAAAATTATTGACTGAATGTGTGTTATGTCCATCACAAATGTCGATGTAGAAAAGGAATTTTTATTTAATACAAGAAGTTCGAAAAGGAGAACACTAGGAAGGAAAATTTAGATTTTTTCCGAAAAATATTCAGTTAACATAAAAATATCATTTATATGATTTTAATTAAAATAAATTAAAAGTATTGAAATCCTTTTTTATGCTATTTTAAATTGAAAATATAATTGAATAGAGAAAGATCGGTTTTATATTTCATAAATATAATCACAGTATGTGTATCACCGTGTGCACCATTTTTTGTCTTTTTGTTTAAAAAATGAGATAGGGCCTTTTCTCTTTTTACCTCATTACTTTTTAAAAAACAGGAAAGTAAGCGCGATTTCTTACTCTATATTCAAAAATGAATACAGAATGCTTTTTTCTGTTTTAAATCGCAATACCAAAATATATATATATATATTTTTAATTTTTAAAAAATGACAAAAAAAATTTGTTTAAAGAAAATATAATTATTTCTCAACTTCTAACATACTATTTATTTCATTTTTTCTTCCTTTTTTTACCCTTCATTTTGTTTTAGTTTTACTGTGACTGAACATATAGGAGAAAGAAACACCGAATTCCACTACAGCTTTCATACAAGATTTCCCAAGGCAACTTAACAGCTAGCTGTAAACGATTGATCTCTTGGTTCTTACTTGACAAAGGAACCGAACTAGGTCATGAAATTGTCCCCGTTTGACCTCCCAAGTTTTAAAAGGGGGGAAAGGAAAGAAGTCTGCTCCATTTATAAAGCGAACTTCAAAATAAGAGTAAACGCTTTCGAAATAACTTTTCAGGAGGAAGGTTAAATATAGTGTTGCCCTAATAAATCAATGTAAATCTAACAGATCAAAGGAAAAGAGAAATAAAAATTACTACATTGTCTGTTCCACGCTTCGATTTAGAGACAAAACATAATATATAATAAAGCGATTGCACCTCGTGGGAGGTGTGTTTTCTTTGAGTTTACGTAAGAAATAAAAATGCTGGCTTAGGTTTATACTATGTACAGGCTTTTAAAAAGATCTGTACAGCCAAGTATTTTCAACAAATTTCTCTAAGTACAAGATTTCATTGCAATTACGGAAATGAAACCTCCCAAAAATTATATATATTTCAAACATTTATTCAGTAATCAAATTCTTTTGATCAGATCAAACGCACACTAACGGAGGCACCGATTTTTTTCAATTAAGAATTTTCATTTTTCATGAACTTCAAATTTAAAGACATCTGTAACTAAGGTATTTATTTGTATATCACTTATTTAAAGAATAATACGACCTGAATTTCTAATTAAACTAATTTTTATAGCATTAAATCACAAAATACCCAATGTCTGGTTTGATAGGTTTAAATTTCTGGCGCTAGGACATATTGTGTCAAGCACAAGGCTCTTTATTGAGAAAATATATATTTGAAGGTTCTACTATATTTTTAATAGCTGGTCGTTTTTTCGAAATATATATAGTATTACCAGGGATATTTTATTGTATTTTCCTTCATGAAAAGCGGATTATAAAAATAATATATTTAGTTTCATATAATCTCGGAGAGAGTGAATTTTGTTAATATATGTGTATGCATTTATGTAATAAATAAATTCATGAAAAGTGAATAGATTTTAACTGCAAAAAAGCATAAAATTTACTGAGTTAAAAGAGAACTAGCTTATTTTGATGTCAGTGAAATTATTTTGTATCTACGACCTCGTCGTATCCACATAGCTATAGTTAAAAGTTTAAAGATAGTAAAACTTTATCTTTGGAAGAAATCGAAATATTATTGACGGTTTTTTTTCTTCTTCATAAGACAGTCCACCTCCACTTCCAAAAGTGAGAGGTGTGATCACGGCAGAGTAACACCACACGGGAGATCCCCAGAAATAAACGTAAAATTAATAGTACTGCGTCGAAGGGCCCAGCTATAAAAAGATCAAAGATATGTAAGAAAAGATCCCGACAAGGATCCTCCACTGTCCATCCTGATCGCAGGAATGCTACGACTACAAGTGATCCCGAATGGGAAGTTAGTGGACGTGATTGGCAGACCCGTCAAACCAGAGCGACAACGAGAAGACACAACGAAAAGAGAAAACAATGCACAAACACCCTTCATTACTATTCCCAATATTAGAAAAAATATTTGAGTTCATTTGTCTTTTTTATAGTAAATTTTAATTTTTTTTCCTTTTTTTCTGAATCATCAATTATAAACCCATTTTATGAATAACCATGTTAAGAAAATATAATACATGTGTGTTTTAGATGGTTTTTTTTATTCTCTAACTAGCGCATCTCGAATCAGATATTTTTTATACATCAAAAGAAACTTGTAACATTCAAATGGATATCAATCTTTCAGGGTAGCTGACCCGAAGTCTTCTGATGTTCCAGTGCCAAAGAAGATTGTATTGTATTTTTTTTTTTTGTATAGTATATAAATCATACTCTATGGGGCTGGTTTTATACATATGTCCCACGCTTTGCCGAATGGCAATTGCGTCACTGCTGATCAAAGATAGATTTACGTAATTTATTTTATAGAAAAGGCATTTCTTAACCGGACAGGATTTTAGCGGGCAGTGGCTAATACGTATAGCCACATATTGAAAAATTTTTTTCTCAAAGCGGATGTGTATTTAAAGTCTCATTAAAATATTTAGCACATCTATATTCGTTAATTGAAGCTCATAAAAACGCATTTATAAAAATTAATACGGATGGCAGCACGATATCAATGTAAATCTAACAGATCAAAGGAAAGAGAAATAAAAATTACTACATTGTCTTTTTTGACAAAACATAATATATTTCATATCCTCTGATGGGTAGTTAAATAAAACCGTTTTTTCAGGCTTTTTTAAAAGTGTAAATCTAAGTACAAATCGTATATTTGTGTGATTACAATAAATAAAAATTTCTAAGGTATTTATTTGATATTCGAAAACATTTAAACTAATTTTTATAGACATGTCTTGATAGGTTTATACATATTTCACAAGGCTCTAATCTGAATGAATTAAGAAATTGTACAGTTAGATTTTAACTGAAAAAAAAGAGTTTTATTTAGGTTTTTAGTTAAAATTTAAAGATAGTAAAATACGTGGATAGAGGCTCTATCCACTGCACAACCTTCAGAACAGTCTTTTTATAGTAAAATTTTTTCTTTTCTTTTTTTCTGAATCATCAATTATAAACCCATTTTATGAATAAACTACCCTTTGTTAAGAAACATATAACAGCGGATGTGGAATTTTAGCATCTATATTCTTTTTTATACATCAAAGAAACTTGTAACATTAAACTATACATATGTATGACCAGAAATTTTCACTAATACGTATAGCCACATTTTTTTTCCTGCACTCGAGAGAGAGCATTTTAGAATTACGTGTTGGGATATTGGAAATATAAACAAACTTTGTTTACAATATGTGGTAGAACAGAAAAAAACAAGATTCATTTCGGGTTGGGTTTGGAAATATAAAAAATCTTTACAAGATTCTCGGGTTCGAAAAACATATTTCCTGCTCGGAGAAAACGTTTGCATATTATTAAGTTCCATAGAGTATAACACTATTGTGCATAACGCAGCTGTTCAGCATCCTCTCTATATATGGTGTCTCCAGACTCGAATCCGAAAATCGTGGTGTTGCAGACAGATGCGTGACTCGTCAGTAAAGACAACTTCATTCCATTCTGCCACCCACATCCTTCTTTCATCGCACCATTAGTGGTGGAGACGTCTGTGGTTCTGCGTCAAGGGTAGACCAAGCAATGGACGTCTTGCGGACAGACCACTCTGCTGTAAACGGCGTCGAATAGTACGCGCATACACTGAATGATGCATTACAGACTCAATGTGCCGTGCTACGGTTCGTGATGATACTGAGCGATGCGTCACTGCCATGCGCACAATTTTCCTGTCCTCACCTGAAGTGGTCCACTGAGGTGGATGCCATTAACCACGTCGGTCTGTCTTACCCTCCTGCATCCAAAGGTCACATATCCACATTGCAGTTGTTTGGTTTCATCCAACACGACTACCGATTTCCCAGAAAGATAATCCACAATATCTCGGTAGGCTACTATCCTTCCTCTGTCGAACTCGGATACTTTATCAAAAGCTGATCGCTGTTTTCCACGAGACATAACTGATCGTTGTTTGAAAAATCCACAAGAAAAACACAATTGCCGAACTTGAAATCGTCGAAATCTCCAGGCTTTAAATAGCGCTTTGAGGTGGTGCTACAGGCGCGTGTGATGTGTGTCTGCGCTGAAATTCTAATCATTTGCATATCTCACCTCAGCTAATGCGTGTTATAAATTTCATGTTAATTGCATTCTTCCTTCAGGGTGTTGCATTTACGGTGGCCAGCAGTGTATTATTTTCTTGGGTGGAATTTTTCAGTACTGTCACATACTTTTCAGAAGTAGGTGCACAAAATCGTCGTCGTGCCTCACTCAATGTCATGTGCTGTCTACACTTAAATTCTATAATTTATTTTCGTTGTGAGCGTAGAGCGAAAGAAAGGGTTTGCTCTTACAATTAATGCAGCTCGCATTTACTGTGCGGATTCTGCGCTCCTAGATGAGATGCACCACAATTACAACATATTGCTGGATTCTGACAAAACCGAGATTGATTGATTGATTGATTTAATATTAACGTCGCACTGTTCAGCTACACGAGGGCTTTTGGCGACAAACCACGTAATTTTGAACCATGGTCAAGTGACGTGGACGACACCTGAGCTGGCACCCCTCTCTCCTAACTACCACACCACACCAATCTGACAAAACCGAGATGGATGAGAAAAATTTAAACAATTAATTTATTGTCTAGGTCTGTCAATGAAGTAATTGCCGGATCTTATGATTTATAAACCAAAGCTTAACATTATCTGGTTCTAAGTATAGTTATCAGAACGGGAGATGCTTTTGGATATGTTCCTGATTTTATAAATCTGCAAATTTCAAAAATCATTGCTAAGTTGTAAAAAAAAATTCCACAGATAAATCTTCCTAAGACATATTAGCAGGGATTTCGTATAATAAGAAACAGGATATAATACCTTCCCTTATGACACATTAATCAAAGCATTTAATAATTATTCTAAAGATAAGCTTTTTGTATTGCAGAAACTGGATTCGAAGTGGTGAATCCTATTTTTCCGTTTCCAGTAAATTTAGATATATGAAATTTGTTCATATCTGGCAATTTTAATCTTAATTTCCATATACAGTAGTTGCAGGTTTGCTTTGAGGATAGATGATGGCTTTTGTTTATTTTCTAAAAATATATTTATCGGTTATTTTCCTTTGGTCTTTTTGTGATACGAGTTCCTTTTCGGACGTAGGAGTACGGAAATATTTTACATGCCCGGTTTCTATCGGTACTGTTATTTACCCTTTGACATTAGATAACTTAAGCTTTGGAAGACTCAAGCTTAAGAAGAAAAAAATAACTATGATTATACCAAGAACTTGTAAGAATATAAATTAAAAAGATAAAAATTACTACTTTCCGAGTAGATATAAAACACTCCAACTAGGGATTGCAATATCGGACCAAAAGTTCAGTACCGGTATTCAGTATTTTTTAGATCTTAATACCGGGATATCGGTTTTAATACCGGTAGTAGAAATTTTAGAAAAAGAAAAAACACATATGTTTCTTTGCTTTATTTGCCAGTTTTACTAGAGAGTGTAAATATCACAAAGAATAATTTGTAACTTACAAACTATAACAGTATATAAAAAAATCCCAAAAAGTAAAGAAATATTTTATTTATTTAAATCACAAAAATGTGTAAGCATCATTATTCAATCTGTGGTACTATTACAAATTTTCGAAATCTGATCTTAAGAAACATGATGCATCAGTTGTGCTGTTATTAAGAATAAAATGTAATTTTATGCAAAAATTACCAGCTGTCGAAAACTCTCTTTTGAAATCTACGCTTGTTGGTGGTACTGTTGACAATGAACGATATGCGCTTTCTCTCTCTCTCTCTCTCTCTCCCATTATTTACCTCTAAATCCCTCATCTTTTCAAATGAATTGATTCCTCCTGAGATGGTTTTGTAAAAGCTGATTTCTGCAGTGTATTTTGGTTTGTTGAATTTTTTTTTACTATCGCTAATTCTAATTTTTGTTCAAGAGACGATTTCTTTTTACTATCGACATTAGTGTCATAATCATCTTCGATAACAGTGCCGAATTCTTCTAAATGCGGATAGGTTTGTGGCAAAAAAAAAACTTTAAGAAAATGTACAATAAACTTGATCAAATTTGTATTGGTTAGTCTCCTCTCTTCTCTTTCATTTCATCTTTAAAATCATTATAATTATGTAAATAACGTAAGACATTTTCTATTTCGGAGACAATTTAAAAAAAAATTCTAGTAAATACCGAAATACCGGTATTTAAACTTATGAATACTGTTAGTATAAAATTGTACAAATCACTCAAAATACCGGTATTAGGAGTCCCGGTATTGCAATTCCTAATTCCAACAAAATATAAATCGTAAATCCAATAACAGCTTACTAAAAGACAGCTACCAGTAACCTCCCCAAAATAAATTGATGTTCGAAATACGGTTTATTTCGCTGTTGAAACAAAACTACACTGGTGTGCAAAACTTAAGCAACAATGTAAAAATTAAGCAGATAACCATGAAATTGCAAAAAAAGGAAGTCTGGAGATCAGTATAGTGAACACGTAAGTCGGTAGAAACGTCATGCGTATGCAAATATCAGGAACCAAACGTCAGAAGCGACGTGAGCGTACGCAAAACGCGTGACGTCGGCGCATGCTGCTCAACAGTAAAATAAAATGTAGGTCGCAGACGCAATTCATCATATTCGCTGCAAGTGCAGTGAGTCAGTTCGTGAAATATGGCTAGAAGAAATCACCTGGACGACTTCACACGTGGAAGAGTGATCGGAAAGCTGGAGGAGGGGCATACCGTCACCAGTGTAGCTACAGAGTTAGGAAACAACAAAAGTGTCATTTCGCGCGCTTGGAAAGCGTTCCAAACCACAGGTACAGCTGTTAGAAAGGTTGGTGGTGGCCGCCCGAGGACGACAACTGCAGGGGATGACCGATATATCATCCTGCAGGCGAAAAGAGGCGAACGGCAGTCAGCAAGCGCCATTGCTCAGCAATTCTCTACAGCAACGTGGCGACAAGTGTCGTGGTTTACTGTGGCCAGACGCCTTCACAAAGGGGGCCTATTAGCCCACCGTCCTGAACGCTGCCTCCCGTTGAAAGTTGACCACCGACCCCACCGTTTACAGTGGTGCAGAGAGCACAAAATCTGGACAACTTATTAATTGAGTCGTGTCCTCTTTACGGATGAAAGTCGGTTCAGTACCAGAAGCGATTCTCAACGCGTTTTGATTTGGAGAGAGATCGGGATACGGTTTTATACCAGTAACATCAAGGAAAGACACCATTACGGTGGTCCTGGAGTTCTTGTCTGGGGAGGCATTATTTTTAAGGGGCGAACTGAGTTCCACATTTTCAATAGAGGGTCTGTAACCGGGGATCGCTATTGTGAGGAGATACTTCTTCCCCATGTGCCTCTGTTCCGAGGTGCCATTGGCCCAGACTTCATTTTTATGGATGACAATGCACGACCACATCCGACTCTTGCTGTTGAGGAGCTGCTGGAAAGTAAAGATATCATTCGAATGGATTGGCAAGCGTACTCCCCAGATTTAAGTCCCATCGAATATGTGTGGGATGCTTTGGGGAGACGTATTGCAGCACGCTTACATCATCCGGAGAACACCCAACAATTCAAACAGATGCTGATTGAAGAATGGGCACTCCTACCGCAAGAAATGTTGCACCAGCTGGTTCTGAGTATGCGGAGATGTTGCGAAGCAACCACTGCAGTGAGGGGAGGGCATATACCATTTTAAGGAACATCTGCTTGTTGTTCTTCCTGTTGGATAGACCATCATGAGTCACAATACTATGCGTTCAATAAAGCTTGTTTTTGTTTGATTAAATACCGTAAAAATTGTATTCCTTTTTCAGTTATGCTTTCGTCATCCTTTACATACATAATACTCAACCTCATTTCTGAATTTCATGTCTCCCAGATGATTTTTAATGAAGTTAAGGCAATAAACCCACCTGTTGCTTAAGTTTTGCACACCAGTGTATAATTTGACAAATCTTATATCATTTCATTGCATTATTCACCGGAAGAATTCGACTGCACGTGTTACTAATCCTGAAACAGAAACTGTCGTAAATATAGTAGAGAATTTTAACACAGAAATTTCAAAAGTCTTCTGGAGGATGTGAATTCATCGGTATGTTGTCTTAGCAGAGGAAAAGCTTTGGAGAGGCCTTTTTTTCTTTGCGGGAGGAAATGTTTTTAGAGAAAAACAATTAAAGTTACAATGGACTAAATTATAGTTAAAAAAAAACTAAAAGACACGCTTCTCTTTTTTATAGTGAATCGAACTAAAAAGTAAAAAAAAATAATTCTTAATATAAGAATAAAATGATTAACGAGAAAATTATATAATGTCATTGTAGTAAAAGCGTGGGGTGTTCTACATTAATTGTTATAATTTCTTACTAGTTCTGTTGGCGCTGCGATCGTCAACTCCACCTCGCTCACCCACACTTGTACATTCTTCACACTTGTACCACACTTGTACACTGCACAAAGCAGTCACATTAAATGTTTATGCCTTAAAATTCGAATTTTTAATTAAATACAGTACCCTTCGCATTAAAATATGGTCTGTCGACTACGCAGATCTTCAGCAACTTATGGATATCCACACTTAAGATTTTAAACTAAATTATTGATAGGCATAATTTGCTTAATTTCGCACAACAACGCCCAAAGTTGTTCCAACGTTGCAAAGACATTCACCTCATCGACAGAGTCAAAGGTCACAAAAAGGACTGCGTTCCCTCGTACCTTTAGCTTGCGTTTTTCGTTTCACCCAACTGCAGCTTAGAGCAGTTTTCAACTGTTTCAATTCAACACTCATCACTCCAAGTGTTTTTATTCTCTCGCAAGAACACATCAATTGGATACCATTCATTTGACTTCTTCTCGCAAGGCCCCGCATTTAAATAGAGGTAAGCCAATTTCATACCTCCATTGTTTATTTTATTGCAAAAATTATAAATCATTGTTTATTACCGCAAAAGTCAAAATGAATCCAATTGAAAAAATTAAAAATAAAAGAGCGCCTATACGTTAGGCCGTAACAAAATTAATTACGAAAATACAAAATTAGATTGAAAATAACAGTGATGACGTAGATAATATTTTAGAATTACAAGATCAACTAATCGAAAAAGAACTCTCATTGAAGCAACTTAATTCAGAAATGGAAAATTTAATAGTAAAGGCTTCTGAGTTCGATACTGAAATTAAAGCATCCGAAGAATCTTCGGAAAAAATTATTAGCATAAAGTATAAAATTAAATCATACATAAAACGTCGTGAATACAATTTAAATGTTCCAAATTCAACACAAGTATGGCCAGATCAAAAACGACCACAATTATAAATAAATCTCCCAGAAATCCCCTTACCAAAGTTTTCTGGAAAATATGAAGAATGGAGCAACTTTAATATACAATTTAATAACATTATCTCAACAAATTCGCAACTCTCCTCAGAGCAAAAATTGCATTATCTTGAAGCAGCTTTAACATCAGAAGCAAAGAATTTAGAGACTATTAGCGATTCATTTGAATCTTTAGAAGAACGGTATGAAAATAAACGTTTAATAGTCGAAACGCACGTAAAGGCAATCTTAAACCTAGTGAAATTAAACAATGAATCAGCAAAAGATTTAAGATACTTAATTGATTATGTAAACAAAAATATGCGCGCTTTGAAATTTAGGTGGAAATAAAACCACAGTCAAGTCAAAATTAAACGCTACAATAATAAATGGCAACGGCTCATTTTCTACAACTTTAGATTTTCTGGTTGTCTCAAAAATTACAGACTTTCTTCCTGTTTCTCAAATAAACCTCAATAATTTAAAAATACCTCAGGAACTAGCAGATTCAAATTTTGGTGTTCCAGGAAAAATCGATTTGCTAATTGAAGCAGAGGAATTTCTTGACATAATTAAGGAAGGAATTATTCGCACATCAGACAACACTCTTGTATTTCACAGATCAGTTTTCGGATACATCACAACCACAACCACACATTCATGCAAATAAAATCAATATTGCGGTTTCATATCAGAAATGCAAGACATTTTGATGGTAAGTTACAAAAGTTTTGGGAGATAGAAACAATTAACGAAGGTCAAAAGCCATCAAGCAAGGAAGAGGAATATTGTGAAAATCATTATCAAATGACTCACACGCGCAAGGAAGCTGGTCGATATGTAGTACAAATTTCAAGGTACGCCGCCCCCAAAAAAGAAAAAAATCACACATTCTGAAGAGCGATCCAAGCTGTTAAAACAGATAGCTGAACGAAAAGTCGCTCCTCAGAATGAGCAAGATGAGGCGGATTTTTTTTTTGGATCCATGGCAAAAATATATAAAAGATTTCCTCGTAAAGAGCAGGCTGAATTGAGGATTCAGATTACTAATTTGATTAGTAATGCTGAGTTAAAAATGATAAAATCTGATGCATCTCTCTCACCAGTCTGCTCAACCCCAAGGAAAGAAGGAAGGATGCTTCCAAGCAAAGCAAATGTTTCAGAATTTTTTGTCTAAGTTGCAAATATCAAAATTTCATATTTTCTGTTTTTTTGTTTTTGTTCAGTGTTTAAATTAAATTCTCTTATTTTAATGTAAATAAAGGAAGTAACTTATAACTTTTAACTTATAATTCATTTATCAAAATTGTATTTTTTTTTTTTTTTTTTTGTTCAGTGTTTAAATTAAATTCTCTTATTTTAATGTAAATAAAGGAAGTAACTTATAACTTAACTTATAAATCACTTATCAAAATTGTATTTTTCATTTGTATTTTTGTTGTTCAGTTTTTAAATTAATTTTTTTAATCTGTAAAATTTTAAACTGAAAAAAAAAGAAATATATGAATAAAACTATTAAATCATGTCATGATTGTATTTTCTTTACAGCTATATGCAACACTTCTTTGGAGCATATTGTCTTTTTTTGTATTATAAAAGCATTTGAAGTCAGTTAACTGTTTACCCAATTCAATACAAAAATATTGGTATTAGTATAATGTGTTATATGTGGGATTTGACTAGAAGTTTTAGGAATTTTACAGATTCTTTTAAACTTTTCCAAATGTTTACTTTTGAGAAAAAGAATTTTATGAAAATTAATCCTTGGAATTACTTAGAAATAATATATGGTTTTTGTAATTCTTTAATTTCAATGAACTCATGCAACAAATAATCAAAATTCTTTGACTTCATTTATTGATATAATAAAATAATATATGTAAAGTATGTACAACACAGTAATTAGTTAAAAATTGCTTTCGTCACTGGAAGATACAATTTCAATCGATTTATTTTTCGACACATTTATTTTTAGGATAAGTTTTTACAAACTTCACGATTACCAGATATGCATGATTAAAGCTCTTTTTGAAATTCAAATCTATCATCTAGAAAGCAATTGAACGTGCAATCAGGAGAAAGTTCATAAAAAATGAACAATACATCTTGTTGTGTACATACTCTTATGTGAAATGATCGAAAACATTACAGTGGCGGCAAAGGTGTTGAAATTCGTATACCGCATAGAAAAGGACTGCACAAAAACAGGTTCTACTGTATAAAAAATGTGTATAAAATATAAAAAAATATGTTCAATATATAGGGTACAATATAAAAAAGTATGTTCAATATATACAAAAAAATATGTTCAATATAAAAAAATACATTCAATTTTTAAAAAATATGTAAGGAAAATACAATTAATGTTGCTTAGCATAATTTTTCTGCCATTCAACTGCTTCAGGGCCATTGAAATAATTTTTAAATATTTCCCTGATTTGTGTGAGATTTGTTGTACCACGGACATTATGTTCAGTTAAGGGGAGGAAATTTTCAACCGGTAATGGGAGTGCACTGTCAATATGGGTTTGGCCTGGAGCAAGCACTTTTGCCTCACGCAAAATGTTGTGCAGTATGCAGGCACATATTATAATTTTTTCTGTTGTTTCTGGAGCAGTTGAAATTGGACGAAAAAAAGCCTGAAATAACTGCATAATATTCCAAAAGCATTTTCGGTTGTCCGTCTAGCTCGAGACAACCGATAATTATAAATTGCTTTTGAAGCATCATGCAGTGACTGTTGCCTTGGATATGGCTTCATCAAATTTTGATGTAGCGCAAAGGCTTCATCCCCAACAATGACATGAGGTACAACAGTGTCTGTTCCAGGTAGGGCTTTTGGTGGTGGTACGTTGAATGTATTATTTTTTATTCTCCGCCCTATTTCACTCTTCAGATAAATGCCTGCATCTCCTTCTCTACCATAGGAACCGACATCAACAGCTGTGAATTTACAGTCAGCATCAACAACTGCCAACATCACCATTGAATGGTAATCCTTGTAGTTGTAGAACAGTGATCCACTGTTTTTTGGAGCTTTGATTCTTATATGTTTCCCATCAATTGCTCCAATACAATTGGGAAAATTCCATTTTGTAGAATATTGCTGTGCAACTTTTTGAAATTGACCCATTGTTGGTGTTGGCAATACTACGTGAAACATTCTTTTTATAATGGCCTCAACTACTTCTCGTAGGATCACACTTATCCATAAATGACTCACTCGATACTGGAAGGCAAGTGAACGAAATGACTCAACCGTGGCCAAGTGTCTGAAATAAATAAAATCAAAATTATGTGACATTATACTAAATAAAAATATCATTTTTGTCATTTATTTTTCCAAAATTAATAAAATAATTTAAATTGAGTTTTAAATGTATGTACATTAAGTACAAATTAGTTTTTTTATTTTATCTCTATTTCTTTAAATATATTTAACTTAATACTATAACTAGACTTATAATAGATTATAAAAATTCTTTAATTTTCACTTATCTTTCCTTATTTAGTATTTAAATATGTGCTGATTAAAAACATTTCTTTATTGAAAACTTGCTACAAACTATAAAACTGTGATTTAAAATGACATTATATATATATATATATATATATATATATATATATATATATATATATATATATATATATATCAATACAACACAGAAAATATTACATCTTGATTCATTGAACTTACCTCACAAGAATGCATAGTTTTTCTTCTGGGCATATAGGCTTTTTGTGCCTGTTGTACGGTTAGGATGTTAATTCTTCCCGTATGTTATTTAGCACATAATCAAACAATACTGGCGTCAAGCGAAAGTATTGTCTGAACTTTTCGTCATTGCAGTGGAGATGGCGACACACTAAAATTTGAAAAGCTCCTTCAGAAGATCTATTCTTAAATAATTCGCTTTCTTCAGAACGATTTTCTTCTTCTGATGATTGCTCATCTTCCAAATACAATAACAACGCAACATCTAAATCATCCATTTTAAGATTGTTTAAAGCTACGGACGTAAGTACAGCAAACCGCTATCCTAGGAAACCACTCGATCAACGTTAACAGACAGCCGTCTTTTCTGTGACGTCATCCATCGTGATGTTACGACCGCGAAAGAACGGTACCGCTGCTCTAGCAAACCATTACTTTAGTGCTTAAGCATGAAATTTTTTTTTAGTTTTTCAGGAAGTAGATAAAGGCGTCAAAAAGAGGACATGGCTTTAACATTTGGTTTTCCTCCAAACAGCTTATCAACTATTATAAGAAATCGAGATAAGCTTCGAAATTAGGATTCATTGAATTCTTGTTCAAAACGTAGAAGAACATGTATCCATGAAGATTTAGACGAGGCAGTTATGAAGTGGATACATACAATGTAAGATAAAAATGTTCTGATCTCTGAGCCTTTCGTAATAGAGAAAGCTTTTGCATCTGTTAAGGTATTGGGATAAGACCAATTTCTACGTAGCAATGGATGACTAGAAACATTTAAGAAAAGACACGGAAAATTGCACCTGAAGGGATTTTTGGTGCATTTCAAAGATATGAAACGTATTATGATACAAAGTATTTTTTCAAATAAAAAAAACTCAAACAAAATTAACATGTTTTATGCATAATTAAATTTAAGTCCGCATGTGGTGATGTAAGTTTAAAAAGTCTTGTTATAAAATAATGTATGCTTAAAATTACTTGTATGCTTTAAATTAGAAAATGTCCTTAAAGCCAGTGCTTCTCAAACTGTGGGGAGCGCCCCCCTGGGGGGCACGATGACCTTACGAGGGGAGCGCGAGCATATCGAAAATAAAAGATTTACAAAATAATTAGTTTACTGGAATGAATTAAAACAAAATACTTTCAGACATAATAAAAAATGCACTTTTACTCTAATATAATTTATAGGCGATATTAAGCCATCAAAATTAAAAACTACATCAATACCTAATTAGCTATCTTTGATCCTATAACCAAATAAAAACTTTTATTTGATTTGCTGTCATCCCGTGATGAGAGATTTTTTATTACGCCTTTTTTGTGTGACCTAACATACTACTCTTTCAGAGAAAAACCAGATCCCGGACCCAGAATCGAAAAACTTTAGGAACATAAAAAATTCATCACTGTCATTATTTTTGAAATACTGCACATTATAGCTGTAATCTGTTTGACCTTCTAAGTTATTGGTACAGTTAGTTATGACCCCTCTCTTACGTGTTCTCTGTTGCGCTTTTTTTCATGCAAAAGAGTTTTATGATATTTGGAAAACCACGGAGAGAGAGCACACACACACACGCACATGAAGGATTAATTGGCCAAGACATATTTTTATAAATATTCTCAATGTATAAAGCATAACGAAAAACGTTTTACACAATTTTTTAGCAGTAACATACATATTATCGTAATGAATATACTTTTTACCCGGAAGTGGTCGCGCGGGACACACAGATTACGAAATCGTTAATTCTGGCAAAACTGTTGTTTTATTACCAAAGAAAAATTGAAAAGTCCGTGAAAGTAGGTAAGTAAACTTTCTCTTAGCTAAATTATTCACTGGAATCATGATTTGTATCGTGTACAATAAAATAATTATAAAAAAAGGATTGGGGTGACTCAATAACTCCGACCGTACCGAGTGCGCGCCTGCTCCCGGGTTAAAACATGTTGAAGTCTTTTCACTTTAAATATTAAAAATAATACAATTATTCTTCATCGATATTTTATATTATTGATCATTATTTAACATCAGTGGCGCACACAAGGGGGGGGGTCCTGGCCCCCAAAGCCCTTGATTTTTTTGCGATTGATTATAATTCTAAATTTATAGTACGCAAAATTTAGTTAAGTATTTATTATTAATGATTAATTTTATTAGTTAATGCTAATTATTTATTCAAAAATTAGTTTTTTACTGTGTTTTGTTCCCGAAAATCGACAAAATCAAAAGGAACCTGATACAAGATTGGTGAACTTTCGACCCCGGAGCTCCCCTTGAAAAATTCCTGTGTGCGCTACTGTTTAACATCAATTATAAATGCTAATTCTGTGAGGCTTAAAATTACAATTCGCTTAAGACTAATTATAATTTGAGCAACGATTTAAAAAAAATCATTTTACGTTTTTGTAAACGTTATCGAGCACTTGGCTTTGCTTCCCTTACAATTCAGCTATTATATCAATAATGTTTTATTTTCTTATAAATGAACTCGAGCAAAGAGCGGGCACTTCAGCCGGTATACTTTTAATGAATCAGTGCTGCACAGAATATTTTATAACTAATTACTTAATACTAAATTATGAACAAGTTTAATAATTATTAATGACGTCCATGAGCTTGTCTTGGAAAGCAAAGTTTTTATAAGGAATGCTTATGATTAGAAATTGACCCTCTGAGTTCTTTTTCTATATTTAGCAGATATCTATATTTTGTCTTCTAAGCAGCTACCGCATTTTGTAATATGTTCAATTTAAAAATTAGAGAAAGGAAAAATAACTAATAATTATCTTATTATTTTATTTATTTATTTTGCTTAAAAGTAGTATACAAAATTTAATACTTATGTTACTAATTTGTATGGTTTATAATTAAGATCGCCTATTGTAACTTTAGCGTCAAAGTGCATTATTATTGCATTCAGTACATTATTCATGTATAAGGGGGGCGCGAAAAAAATTGTGATCGAAAAGGGGGGCGCCAGTATTGAAAGTTTGAGAAGCACTGCCTTAAAGCTCATTAATTTTAAAATAAAATTATTTTCTTTTTGTAAATACAGTGTATATTCCTCAACATTCTTTTTTCTCTTTTTCTTTCTATTTTTTTTCAATGGGTAAGATATGCTGCAACGTAAGTTAATAACAAACAAGTATATTATCTAAAAAATTTTTAATGTACCATCTATATATATAAAGGAGAAAAGTGACTCACTCACTGACTGACTGACTAATCCACGATATCTCCGGAACTATTAAACCTACATATTTGAAATTTGGTAGGTAGGTTCCCTTCATTGAGTAGACATCAGCTAAGAACGGATTTTGCAAAGATCTAATCCCAAGGGGCGTTACGGGGGCTTAAGGGGCGTTATAGATAATTATTTCCATTATTAATCTATTAGATGTACAGTCTTGAGAAACTTGGTACACAGATTTCTTTCATAAAGTAGAGATACCTTACATAATGATTTTTACGAAAATTTACCTCCAAGGGGCGTTATGCATAATTATTTCCATTTTTAAACTATTAGAAGTACAGTTTTGAAATTTGATAAGCGGATTCCTTTCATAGAGTACAGATCCGCTACAAAATGGGTTTTGTGAAAATCGACCCCATGTTTGCGGATAATTAAGCAGCGTTATAGGCAATTAACTCCTTTTTTAAACTATTAGACGTAAAATCTTGAAATTGAGTAAGCAGATTCCATTCATTAAGTAGAGATCTGCTATAAGATGGGTTTTGTGAAAATAGCTTCCTAAGTGGCGTTGCGGGGGCTTAAGGGGCGCGTTATTGATAAATATTTCCATTTCTAAACTATTAGACGTACAGTCTTAAAATTTGGTAAGCGGATTCCTTTCGGGGTGCATCTACGTGTTCCTAAAAATAAATCCTTTAAGTACACAAAAGAAATTTAAGATTATATTTTTTTTCAACAGTATTAAATTGTTTTTATTTGTAAAAAAGAGGAAATGCTCTTGAATTTTAGAATACTTGATAGTAAAGTACAAACAATAAGCTAGTATCAAAGACAAAATATTATGACTACAAATATTTTTAATTTGCCGAGGAGCTTCATGTATCTCGGTAAACTTGTTTACATAAAAGAATTATATTCTTCGTCTTTGTACTGAATTGTTTCTTTTGCGAGTAATGACAAAATACTGGGCTTCTTAATTTTTTTTTCGACATTTGTACAAAAAGAGTTATATTCTTAGCCTTTGGATAATACTTACTTTTTATTTAAAATTTCAAAAGAATTGCATAATGCCTAAATTCTAAGATTACTGCTCTGATTTTTGTGCGATGATGAACTGATTTTGTGCGTAAGGTAGAGCCAAAACATTCCTACGAAGACAACTCCTTCGATCAACATTCAAAGCAATATTACCAAAACATTTCCTTCTCAATGCACTGACTCCTCAATCGAGTTGCAGATAACTGTGACAACAATTTTTCTTTACTTTTTTCAAAACGAAGAAAGACTTAAGCTTCAAATATCCCCGACCTCCTCTTCGTTTGAACAGTAGTCCCCTAAAGTGACCGGGTAAGTAGAAGAGGGCCTTTTTAGAGGGCTTTGTCGGCATAGTTTCTATTTATCCTATGTCCGACAATTTAACAGAAAAGAAAATGCCCTTTCCAAAGATTTATTACGGCAATAAGAGGGAGAATAGTTTTCCGGCTACTTGAAAGTAACCTTAGAAGATCTATAAGAAGGCAGATGTGCATTTCTAGGTTTTCTTACACCAAATAGGCATATGATAATCAACAATGACCAAAAACTGAAGGATCAACAATAATCAACGGGGAGAAGAATTTTTTGTTGATATAAAAGATTTTACGACTTGCTTTCCATATTAATTTACATGAACCAGCTTATTCTGTATTCAGTGTTTCAAATGTTCAACAGCCTTAGAGCGCCCCCGAACACTCCTTTCTTTCTACTATTGTACATAAAATGCGTGACTCACGAATAAATAGACGAAAAAAAAGAGAGCGAACATATTATTTTAATTTAAATGTAACTATCTGTTCGACTACGTTCAAATTATATTTATTTTTTCAGATACTTTGGATTGGATAATTTTTTTTAAATTATCCAATACTGTTGAACTTTCTAAGTTTGAAAGCCCCCATTTTTCTTTTCTTAGAGAAACTTGTGTTTGGAAATCGCCTGTGATAATTACTACTGATTTCAGTTCAAAAGATTTATTTTCCTTTTAAAGGAGACATTTTTCTTACGAATTTAAACCACATTCCACCAAGATTTCTTTTTCAGTATTATTAAAAGGCATTGAATGAAATAGTATAAAACACTAATCACAATGATAACTATTGCACAAAAAAGGCAACGCTTATTTCATTTCAGTCAAAGGTATAATAACCTAAAGCAAATTTAAATTAATTTATCAAGGTAAAATTTATTTATATTTTGATTTTCAGTAAATGTTGAAAATGTTATAGATTTATTTTTATTCTGTTAAACGCAGTAATTTCGTACATACAAATTCAAATTATCGTGTTAACTCTTAAATTAATTAATTTTGAAAAAAAATAATAATATAATTATTTGAACATTTAGATACATACAATGAATTTAAAAAATGGAAAGAAAAAGCAAAATTTTTGCCTGTCTCTCTATGTCATAATGTAAAGTCTCAAATCGATAATGGGCTATTTTATAATCATATAGTACTCTGAAGCTCTCTATCTTTTTATAATGGAAAATATTTGTGCTTTAAGACACATATATAATTCTTTAACAAATAACAAAATTACATTAACTATATGTGAGTTAGAAAAATATTATAACTATTGAACATCTGTATACCAATAGACATGTTAATATTCTACTAAGCTATATTGTGGTTAATCAATTTATAATTGCTTCTCTGAGAATTAATTAGTTATTTATACAACACTCTGTTAAGAATTTT
Source organism: Trichonephila clavipes (assembly GCA_019973935.1). Taxonomy (NCBI): domain Eukaryota; kingdom Metazoa; phylum Arthropoda; class Arachnida; order Araneae; family Nephilidae; genus Trichonephila; species Trichonephila clavipes. The sequence continues at coordinate 164,819 of BMAU01000623.1, forward strand.
TGTATACTTACTTTCTTAAAAGAATAAAAACATTGATAAATGTCATTTTTTATTGCCTCGATAATTCATTTTGTTTTGATGCATTAGATTTCATAATAATTATTGAATCTTAAGATTAAGTTTAGATTTTTACACCAAGCATTTTTCAAGGATTAAAATTATATGATAATGTTCATCTTTGATCTAATTGTTCCTATGCATGCTGAAAATTATGATAATCGATTAACAATGACAGGTAAATGTGATAAATGGCAGGAATGTGGCGTTTACTTAATACTTTATCTCAAAATCATAAATAAATGTTACTTGTTAAACAGTATCACATTGTAGATTCCACGTGTTTTTACAGCTGTTGTAGAAGAGTGATCACAATTGAGGATTCCATCATCTAGCAGGGCTCTAATACACGTTAACTTTCTAAATGCTTAAAGTACTTTCATTGCCGTCATAACATAATCGACTGGGTTCCAGGTCGGATATCATCCTCGTTACTTGATTGTTATTCAAATAATGAGGTCCGTCTCATTGCGATATCCTTCATGTTTCCTCTGAATGAGACATTAATAAACTATCGATTTATTTGCATGTTCTTAAAAATAAATACTTTAAATACACAAGTGAATAAATGTAAAATTAAAAATTTTTCCAACTGCAATGTACTGCTTTCGTTAGCATAAAATATCAAATCCTTTGAATTTTTAGAAAAATTCTTGATTAGTAAAACGCAAACAATTAGTTGACATAAGACAAAATTATGACTACACATATCTTTAAGACAACAAGGAGCAAATCATTCATGTATTTTGGTAAACTTGTTTATATAAGGAAAAAACTATTCTTATTCGTGTTTAATTGTGCTTTTATGACTAATTACAACACATTTATTTCTCACTTTTTCATCTTTCATATAAATTATTAGTTTTATGGATAGAAGTTAAATTTGTTAGCTTCTTATTTTTAAGTTACAATAAATTATAATTCTTTTGATGTATCAGTTAGTATAACATTGCTGAAATTCTAAGATAAATGCTCTGATCTCTGTGTGATGAAAATAAATAAACTTCAAAAATATTTTAAGAAACATAATGCATGCGTCATTCTAATTCTAAACACAATCTTCCCTTTTAGGACGTATGGTAATACAATAGTTTCCAAATGTGCAGCTCAGAAAAAAAATTAGCCCCAGTCCAAAAATAAATCGAAAAATTCACAATAATTGAATTTTCTTTATTAACATAGCAATAAAAACCATTACATTTGAAAATCAATGTAAGATCAATCCCCTCTTCCAATAATTTACACTCAAAACGTGAAAAAGGCCTCCACAGGTATCTGCCGTTTTTTAAGTGATTGATTAGCTTGGACTTATTCATTACTGTGCAATTTTAACTGAGTTGGCCTGATTACAGTTATGTTGTAACCTTTTATATTTATATATTAAATGTGGGAGAAATTATCGCAAGTTCGACTTGCTTGCTGGTCAGGGTGCGAGGGCCCCGCTTCAGGTTGAAGGCTCTGGTGCATGGCACCGATTAGCCCATTGGTAGGTACGCCACTGTGTTCACTAGTACTTTCTGATTCAGTTCTTGATGCACCTACTTGTAGAAATCAAATTTAATTCAGTTGAATAAACTTGCTGATGACTTTTTAAGAAAAAATAAAAAGTCTTCCAAATTTTGATAGAATTTAATTTTTGTTTACGATAGAATTATATTTGTAGTACAAATAAGAAAATATACGTAAAATAAAATTATTCATTCAGATCTGAACCGAAAACCATTATTTTTGGCAGAACGAAAACCGGAAGAGAAACGATATATATATTTTTTATAGTTGAACTGGAACAAAAAAAATTACGGTTCGAAGTTCTGGCTCTATATGTTTAGAAGTCACTTATTCAAAGTATTATTCCAAGAAAAAAAATTAGAAAAAAATAGTGTACTCTTCCAGATCCACATTTGATAAAGAATTTGATTTCTTTTAACTGAACACAATATTTCGATATATGTAGAAGTCTAATTTTTTTTCCAGGAGCTTTTTTCTTATTTTTAAAGTTAACATTTTTTCCCCAGAGTATAATGCGCACTCATGAATTTCGATCTTATTTTCTGTGTTCAAATAGTGCGTTATACGCCGGCTTTTACGGTAATTAATTGTTTCTATAACTGTTACGGTTATTTTATTTCAGACATATATGTTTAGTTTGTTGGGTTATAACTGACAAATAATAATTTTTTTAAATATAATATTAGTGGTGTTTCGAAAATTTACTGAGTGCGTACTTTATACTTCCAACGCCATTGTGCTCATAAATAACGAAATAAAATGGAAAGTACAAATACATTTTAAAACGATACCAGAACACACGTGAATATAAATATATATATTTCTCGAAAATTAAGCCCATTTCTGGATATTTTAAAATAAACTTTAAATTACTATATATATATATATATATATATATTCTAAGAATGAAAATGTTGGAAAAAGAAATTTTTCTAAATGATTTCGTTAAATAATTTCTGCTACGTTTTATACTTTCTTGATTATCTCTAATTGTAACTATAAGAAAGTCAATAATTAGTGTGTGAAAATTCTTGCAAAATCTAAATAAGTTTTTGGAAATTATAATTTAATGGCTAATTTTTATTTTTGCTCAAAAACGTATTATTTTATGTCATATTTTCGTAGTAATTCTCGAGCAGTAGCTTTACAGGAGGAAACATGCTTTAGGAAAGGAGAAAATTGATGTGCTTCGAGTGACACAACATTGATCAGTAAATACTTCTTAAGATGAATCCAAATTCCATTAATGACTATATCTTCATTATACTTGCCTGTTATAAAAACAAACTATTCTCTATAACAAATCCCTGATGAAGGGATTCAAGTGGTACTCTATTTCAGGACTTTTGATTTAAACCCTGAATGAAGATTTGTATGTGTGAGCATGTTAGAAGAGGAAACCTCTAAAATAATTGCAAAAATTGAGAATTATGTGAATAAATGTGTTGATGATAACTGGAGCGAATAATATGGATGTGATGTGGAAGTTAGAACAGTGAGGTGTTTCTTATACAATAGCCACGAATCATTTTATTTATAGTATTTTACGAAAGATAGAAAATAAAAATTTATGTTTAAGTTTATTTATATAGTTAAGTTTATAATAGCTAAAATTTTTGCAGTAAATTTAATTCTAAAATTTAAAAGAAAATAGAGTATTAGACGAATTTTTTTACAAATGTGAATAAATGAGTCTTTCACACATACACAAAAAACAAATCACTAATTACAAAAATGAAATTAAACTAATAATTTAAAATATCACTTGCCTGTACAAATTCATTCAGATATAAGAACGAATTCATTTACCTTTAAAATGTACATTAATATTACCAATAAATATATATTATAAAAAAAACATAAATTTTCTTTATTTATAAGTGACTTCTTTTTACTTACATAAGGATAAAACTCGAAACATGTAATTCATTTTCAAATTATTATTAATCACAGTAAATGGATTATTAAAAATTATATAACAATTTTTTTTATTTGTAATTGAGTTCCTCATTTACTAAGCTCAAATATATATTTCTTCTACAAAAATGAATCCATTAAAAATATTTTGATTTACGTGAATAAAAAAAAGAACCGATTGTTATTTTTACAGTGAAAATTTCATACGCAAGGGAATTTAGCTATTATACTCAAGACACGGAAGAAAAAACTGCCTGAAAAACAATCTCCCAAATTGGGACAAAACTTTTATGTTTCATTGAACCACTACGGCATAGAAAAATGCTATAACGCCAAACCAGGCAACCCAAAATAATGACGTCATTGCACATCTACCAATGACAAGCAACCTCTTTTCCTTTGACCGTGCCGAAGAGGAATGCCCGAGGGTGTGAGGAACTCAAAAAGTGCTCTTTATTTAACGCTACGCCTATTTTTTACCTCCTTAAATGCAACGGATTTCTGCGATGGTTTTCAATAATGTTTTCCATCAAAAACATTAATAAAACGTTTACAAAACGTTTTTTAAACTCTGTTAAGTAATAAAATGTTTAAAAAACGAAAGAGTTTGGAAAGAAATGTACAACATTCCAAACTTTTATGGATTTAAATGTTGATAAGTCAGACAATTTCAACATAAATAAATCAGCTTTAAAATCTAAGTTAGGTAAGTTTAATAAAGAGTATGTTTCTTTTTTAGATTCATTTGAATGTTTCTGTGAAATTCCTGACTGTTCTTTTGTGCTTTGAAACAACATTAATTACATAAAATTAATGTAAAAACCAAGGTATTCACATAAATTTTGGTCACCAAATCTAGGGTTTGGCTACAAAATTGTTAATATGTTGTAACTTTTGTGGTCTTATTCAAACATTTCTTATTACCAGGTTTTCTAAAACAGTAGTTAATCAAAAAAGGTACAAAATTATATGAAGTGGACACAATAGAATTTCATATGCTATGAGGTCTATTTAAAAAGTAGCAGTTGCAAAAATATTTTGCGGAGTAATGCATTTGTCACTTTCACCATAGTGGTTTTGTGATTCCATGCATACATTAAATAATGTGACAGAGAAAGTAACCAAAGTGTCTATGGCTTTAGCTGCTGCCGAAACAATATTTAATAATGGATAACCAAATGTACCAGTGGCTATCAATGGTACCTGGCTAAAAATAAGCTATATATTTCTAAATGGTGTTGTTACGGCAGTTAGTTTGGACACTGGGAAAGTTGTTGATGCTAAAAAATCATCGCCGAAATGTTTGTGTAATTTTAACAGCGATGTACATAGCAATGAGTGTTCGGCAAGTTACATTGAAAATAATAGGGGAATGGAAGTTGAAGAGGTGCACTTTTTTTGTATCTCTCATCACTCGCAGACATTACACAATTTACGATATACACAGTATTTGGACTATATGGGAACTCTAAAGCATACAAATCAGTTTTAGAATCTAAAGATATGTCAATATTGAACAATTAGAATGTGTTAATCATGTTGAGAAAATGATGGGGACATGACTTAGGGCCTTAAAATTAAAATTAAAAGACAGAAAGCTTAAAGACAAGAAATCTCTAGGATGCCGTAATGGCTTGACAGATGCTGAAATAAACAAATTGCAAAGTTACTATGTTTTGGCTGTTCAAAACAACTCGGGAAAATTTGTCAGCCATAAAGCAAGCTATAGGGGTTAAATTTTTGATAAAATGTTCACAGGTTTGAATCTACGACACGGTTTATGACCCATGGGATGTGACTTGTGGTGTAGATTTAATATGTCCACATACTGAAAGGTTACACATACAAGCATAAACACGACTTACCTATTGTAATTAGGAATTACATAAACAAAGTATTTAGAGGTCACTAATCTTGAACATTTATCTGGATGCTTGCTTGATAAAACTCAAAATATTAGTGAAAGCGGAAATAGTTTTTGGTGTATAATTCCAAAAACTGTATTTGTGCAATTGGGAACTTCAAAAACTATAGTACATGAAGCTATATACTTATATAATCAAAGCTTCATTACCAAATTGAGAGTTTTAGATGTATTAAACATTCAACACCTGAATTTTACCAATGTCGAGCATTGCAAAAAGTAGATCATCCGTGTATTAGGAAAGCAGAATAATCAGTTTTACAATGAACCAAAGAAGCCAGAATTTAAAAAAAAACAATTAAAATGTAGGCACGAAGACGATCTTGCAGATGACACTAGCAATCCCCCAAGTTATAGTTCTGGTATGCATTAGTTAATAGTAAGTTTGTACTTTAAATCACTATTTCTCAAAAGTGTAAATTTCAACACAAAAGGAACATTTTTGAAAAAACTACGTATTTTACAGCCTTGAAACTTTGCACATATGTTAACACTATACAAATAAATATTTTAATGAGAGATTTTGTCAAAAAAATTATTCAAAAAATATTTATGGATTAAAATGTACAAGAATTTTCATCGTTTTAAAATTTTTGACATGAATTTTTTAAAAAAAAACTAATCAAAATTTTGAAAATTGCTCCCATTAAAATAATAAAAACATTACAATGAATACACAAAAATATTCATGACTGTACAACCAGCCAATTTTTAAAAAATGTTCCTTAAACTTGGTCATTTTTAACATTACGGAGATAGGGAAAATGCTGTGTGAAGTGACCCCCTTAAAAAAAGTTATGAGGTAAAAAGAGTAAAAGCCCTATCTTTTTTTTAAACAATAAGACAATTAATGGTGCATATATTTATGTGAAATAAAACAGATCTTTCTCTATTCAATTATATTTTTAATTTAGAATAACATAAAAAATGATTTCAATACTTTTAATTTATTTAAATTTAAATCATATAAATGATATTTTTATGTTAACTGAATATTTTTCGGAAAAAATGTAAATTTTCATTCCTAGTGCTCTCCTTTTCGAACTCCTTGTATTAAATAAAAAATATCTTTTCTACATCGGCATTTGTGATGGACATAACACACATTCAGTCAATAATTTTTAATTTTAATGGGGGATATACTTCAAATGCGCATGACAGTACTTCTAACCATTTTCTACTCAAGTTAAATTTCTTATCTTTCTGTTTCTTTTATTACAAGGAAAAATGTCACACATCGATAACTACATTTTCACACAATTCAGTCATTACAAATTCTATTGTGAGAAAAGTTCTCCCTAATTAATTTTGTCTTTCAAAACAGTACACTTAAAACAATTTTGTTCAGTGAAGTTAACAGACAGTTCCACAATGTATTCATACCAAATTTTAAAAACAAATTTAACACTTGGAAATATATGCTGTATTAAATTTTTCAGTATACACAAATATTTCCTGCTGTAGGGAAGATATAGTATGAGAGATGTGGTGTGCGGTTGTGAAAGAATGTTTTCGTACGTGTAGACTATTTTTGAAAATTTAAATATCACTGAAGCTGATCATATAACTGCAAATGAGCCTTATTTTAATGTGTGCTGGTATCAAAGTAAAACGCTTTACAATATTAAACAGCCTATGGGTTTATACTCAATATCAAACTATTCGCAAAATGGCTTACAACTTCTATTCAAATTGTAAAGAAAATGAAATATAAATATATTTTACTGCAGTCAAAAATATTCATAATATGTAAGTATCCTATTTCTCCACTTATTTCTGAACATTTTAAAAACTGTAGCTGAATGCAATTTTTTATATTTATAAACGAGGCATAACAGCTCACACAGTCGTAAAAATGTCCTTATCATTTTTAAATATACTACTATAAAACGTATATGGATTGTAAGATCAGTTGTAAAATCCTAAAAGCTTCTAGAGGAGCTAAAAACATGTAATTTTGGATTGATCAAATTTTTAATATAATACACAAATATACATGTTATTAAGCAAATACATTTAAAAAATCAAACTTCCTTCTGAAATAAATGTAATTGAAAGAAAAATGTTTAATTGCAAATGAGTGGAAATACATGTTTATCTAAGGGGTATCCCCAAAGTGAGATAATCCTCAAACTCAGTGGCACAACAATCCATGAGGGCCAGGAACTACAGTGCCCATCATAATACACGTGACCATTGGACGCTGAGGTGCATGAACAGATGTCCCGATTTGGTGGTCTGTCTGAACAGAGACCTTCAGTGTTTAAGACCCGAAGCAAGCTTGGTACTCATTTATCGACCCAATGTAGCGGGGATGAAAGGCAGAGTCGACCTTGCGCAGCCCGTTAAGGGAACGCCATACCTGTGGTGTGGAAGCACGATACACTACCACTCGATCTGATTCGGTGAAAAATAAAATTTAAAGTTAAAATCTTATATAAATCCCTAATGAATGAGGGAGTTCAAACTTTTTTTTCATGTAAACTGTTTAGACGGAAATGGTTAATTATGAACATTTCACAAGTTGCATAAATTAAAATTAACCGTTATGGTTTACATAAATTTTTAAGGGTGCAAAAGGTGTATTTCGGCTGCACGAATTAATTTAAAAAGGAATACGGTTACGAGAAAAAGTAGTACAAATCTATCTAAAGTAGGGTTGGTTACCTTACATATTGTCAAACACAACAATGCATTGGAAGCCAATTCCACAATTCGTTGTTATAAAAATGTATGGAAAATTACAAGATTTATTTTTGTATTTGTAATTTATATACATATAATTTTTCTTGGGTGCTTTAAAAGCTAGAGCGGCATCCATAAAAAAAAAACGCGGTTCTCTCTCTGTTTTTCCAGATCGCCCCTGACTAAGCCGGCTCTGCCATAGTAAGTGAAAATGCCGGATTTTGTTTGTCAAGATCATTTTATAGCAAACTGCATTTTTCATGTATTTTAGATGGTCGTTTTATATTTTCTACATCAATATCTTAATGTCTGAATTTAAAATTACATAAAATTCTTGACATTCGCATCAATGACCATGATAATTTTTATTAGTATATGAATGTGTCATCAAACGATACATGACTAATATTAACATATTATTTTAACCATTTAATTAATATTAAGTATAACATAACGCAGACAAATTTTCTGAACTTTTAAATAAATATTTCGAAAACTACTTCAGATATAATCAAAATTTTTCATTCCTACGCTTTAGTTTCTCATTTTTGCTTCTACGTAAAAATTTATTGTAATTGAATATTCATCAATTTTTTTAGTTTTTTTTTTTTTTTTTTTTTTGCTCTTAGCATGCAGTTTTCGACTGAATTGTATGAAATTTTCGAAACATATTGAAAAATACCAAAAAAGCTATATAATAAAATTTGAAATTTATATTATACTCAAAGAGTTGCTAGAACTTATGGTAAATAATTTTTAACTGCGCGATGCATTTTTTTTTCGAAATTTCAAATGGAATTTCTAACATAAAATTTCTAGCTTTATACGGTCGAGATTTCAAAAAATATCCAGATTTTAATTACTTATTCAGTTAGCCATTAAAAAAGATAAATGTTGAGGTATTTTGTATAAATAGATATTTTTGAACAATAATTCGAATGTTTTTCAATAGCTCGAAATTAAAATTGATTTTTATGTTTATTTATATGCATAAATGTCTACTGTAAATGTTTCCGTATATTTTTGATTACCATTTATTCAAACATTCAAGTTATAAAAAAAATGTGTGAAAATCTTCATTCATGTTGTCTTTGATGTAAACTGAAGTTCAAGCACTTAAAATTCAAATACAATTCGGCGTATTTTAACAATATATAACCAGGCACTGTACTTAAACTTCCCTGAACACTTGGGCTTTGAAATCTAAAAAAAAACTAATAAATCTTAATTAGTTTTTTTTTTCGTTATTATTTTTATCAAAGTGTAAGAAAATGTTTCAAATGATTTGATGAAGTTTAAATTTATTTATTTTTAGTGGTTGGAAAAGTGAAAACGTTTCAAATTTTAAAGAGTTTGGTGTTTTATTAATTTTTTCGGTATCTTATAATAAAATAATCATGTTTCAAAAACTAAAAGCTTTGATTAAAATAAGAAAAATGAAGCGAAAGAATATACTTAAAAAAAGATAATTTGTCTAACTATGTAAAATAGCAGATTGCACTGACACGCCCCAACTTGTTACAGTTTCAAATTAATATGAAACCAAAAGGGAATTGTAACATATTTTACTTATGCGTTGGGACTTTTCAAAACTTTTAAAATACAAGCTAGCAAACACTTCCTGGGGTCTAAAGAAACTTCCCCCCGATTTTTTACGATTGCTTCAGGTTCAAAACACGGGGTTCCCTGCGAGCCATAAAACTTCCTATAAGTGTACTGCTGTGTTGCTTCCACCATCCCTAATTATCTTTCAAGATGTTAAACCTTTAAAAAGGGGGAAAGGATTTCAGAAAAGTACGGTTCAACCACCTTTGGAAACGTTACTTAAAGACAGAAAAACCCATGCAGTGCATTTTTGAAGCATCTTTACAATAACGGAATTTTCCGTGCTAACCGCTTGGAGGGTTAATCTTTATTGGCATAAAATTAAACAGAATTGAAATAATGAAAATTTTTCAAATATTAGTTTTTTAAGTACGAGAAAGAATTTTGATCTGAGAGATGTGGGCGAGCAATTCAGCAATTAAATACGCTAACTAATCCAACAATAAAGTAAGAATAAATAAATGAAAATACTTAGATGCATTTTTTATGCTTTATCAATACTTTTCACTATAAAAAAAGCTATTAAGGAGTAATAAGTGCATGCAATTCAGATATTAAACACACTGATTAATCTTAAACTAGCCAAAAAATAACAAAATGTAAATAAGTATTTTTCACATATTTATAATTATTTTTATATAGTTAACCCTCCAATTGGACAGCACGGATTTTCCCGCCCTACTAGAGAGGCTTCGAAAATGGACCGCACGGATTTTTCTGCCTTCAAGTAACGTTTTCAAAAGCGGATTAGCCGCACTTTTCTGAAATCCTTCCCCCCTTTTAAGGTTTAACATCTTGAAAGATAGAGGGACGGAGGAAGCAACACAGCAGGAGTTTTCTGGCTCGCAGGGAACCCCGTGTTTTGACCCCCAATCATAAAAAATCGGGAAGAAATTTCTTTACAACCCTAGAAATGTTTCTTTGCTAGCTTGTATTTTAAAGTTTCGAAAAGTCCCAACGCATAAGTAAAATATGTTACAATTCCCTTTTGGTTTCATATAAATTTCAAACTGTAACAAGTTGGGGCGTGTCAGGGCATTCTTCTATTTTATATAGTTAGACAAATTATCTTTTTTTAAGTATATTCTTTCGCTTCATTTTTCTTATTCAAAGCTTTCAGTTTTTGAAACATGATTATTTTATTATAAGATACCGAAAAAATTAATAAAACATCAAACTCTTTAAAATTTGGAACCTTTTCAATTTTCCAACCACTAAAATGAATAAATTTAAACTTCATCGAATCATTTGAAACATTTTCTTACACTTTGATAAAAAAATAATAAAAAAAAAAAAAAACTAATTAATATTTATTATTTTTTTTTTTTTTTTTAGATTTCAAAGCCTAAGTGTTCAGGGAAGTTTAAGTACAGTGCCTGGTTATATATTGTTAAAATACACCGAATTATATTTGAATTTTAAGTGATTGAACTTCAGTTTACATCAAAGACAACATGAATGAAGATTTTCAAACATTTTTTTTATAACTTGAATGTTTGAATAAATGGTAATCAAAAATATACGGAAACATTTACAGTAGACATTTATGCATATAAATAAACATAAAAATCAATTTTAAATTCGAGCTATTGAAAAACATTCGAATTATATATTGTTCAAAAATATCTATTTATACAAAATTCCTCAACATTTATCTTTTTTAAAGGATAACTGAATAAGTAATTAAAATCTGGATATTTTTTGAAATCTCGACCTTATAAAGCTAGAAATTTTATGTTAGAAATTCCATTTGAAATTTCGAAAAAAAAAATGCATCGCGCAGTTAAAAATTATTTACCATAAGTTTTAGCAAATGTTTGAGTATAATAAAAATTTCAAATTTTATTATATAACTTCTTTGGTATCTTTTAATACATTTCAGCCGCGGTAGCCGAGTGATATAGGTATCGGAACGTGGCTTGCTTTGTCACGAGTTCAAGCCCAGTACCACTAAAGACCCGCCGTGTAGGGCAGCGATGCACGTTAAATCTGTCGAGAGCTGAAACGTCCTTCCGTTGGTGTGGTGTGGTAGTTAGGAGAGGGGGGTGCAAGCTCAGGTGTCGTCCACGTCACTTGACCATGGTTCAAAATTACGTGGTCCGTCGCCAAAAGTCCCCGTGTAGCTGAACAGTGCGACGTTAATATTCAATCATTCATTTCATATATTTCGGAGATTTCATACAATTCGGTTGAAAACCGCATGCTAAGAGCAAAAAATATACTAAAAAAATTGATGAATATACAATTACAATAAATTCTTACATAGAGAAGCAAAACTGAGAAGCTAAAGCGTAGGAATAAAAAAATTTGAGTATATCTGAAGTAGTTTTCGAAATACTTATTTTAAAGTTTAGAAAATTTGTGTGCGTTATGTTATACTTGATATCAATTAAATGGTTAAAATAATGTGTTAATATTAGTCATGTAATCGTTTGATGACACATTTATATACTAATAAAAATTATCATGGTCATTGATGCGAATGTCAAGAATTTTATGTAATTTTAAATTCAGACATTAAGATATTGATGTAGAAAATATAAAACGACCATCTAAAATACATGAAAAATGCAGTCTGCTATAAAATGATCTTGACAAACAAAATCCGGCATTTTCGCTTACTATGGCAGAGCCGGCTTAGTCAGGGGCGATCTGGAAAAACAGAGAGAGAACCGCGGTTTTGATGAATGCCGCTCTAGCTTTTAAAGCTCCCAGGAAAAATTATATATATATAGAAATTACAAATGCAAAAATAAATCTTGTAATTTTCCATACATTTTTATAACAACGAATTGCGGAATTGGCTTCCAATACATTGTAGTGTTTGACAATATCTAAGGTAACCAACCCTACTTTAGATAGATTTGTACTACTTTTTCGTAACTGTATTCCTTTTACAATTAATTCGTGCAGCCGAAATACACCTTTTGTACCCTTAAAAATTTATGTTAACTACAACGGTTAAATTTAATTTATGCAACTTGTGAAATGTTCATAATTAACCATTTCCGTCTAAACAGTTTACATGAAAAAAAAAGTTTGGACTCCTTCATTCATTAGGGATTTATATAAGATTGTAACATTCAATTTTATTTTTCACCGAATAGGATTGAGTGAAAGTGTATAGTTGTTAAACACCACAGGTCTGGGGTTCTATTAACGGGCTGCGCAAGGTCGACTCTGCCTTTCATCCCCGCTACATTGGGTCGATAAATGAGTACCAAGCTTGCTTCGGGTCTTAAACACTGAAGGTCTCTCTTCAGACAGACCACCAAATCGGGACATCTGTTCATGCACCTCAGCGTCCAATGGTCACGTGTATTATGATGGGCACAGTAGTTCCTGGCCCTCATGAATTGTTGTGCTTCTGAGTTTGAGTCTTAAGTTTGAGGATTACCTCACTTTGGGGATACCCCTTAGATAAACATGCATTTCCACCCATTTGCAATTAAACATTTTTCTTTCAATTACGTTTATTTCAGAAGGAACTTTGATTTTTCAAATGTATTTGCTTAATAACATGTATATTTGTGTATTATATTAAAAATTTGATCAGTCCAAAATTACATGCTTTTAGCTCCTCTAAAAGCTTTTAGGATTTTACAACTGATCTTACAATCCATATACGTTTTATAGTAGTATATTTAAAAATGATAAGGACATTTTTACGACTGTGTGAGCTGTTATGCCTCGTTTATAAATATAAAAAATTGCATTCAGCTACAGTTTTTAAAATGTACAGAAATAAGTGGAGCAACAGGATACTTACATATTATGAATATTTTTGACTGCAGTAACATATATTTATATTTCAGTTTCTTTACAATTTTGAATAGAAGTTGTAAGCCATTTTGCGAATAGTTTGATATTGAGTATAAACCCATAGGCTGTTTAGTATTGTAAAGTGTTTGACTTTGATACCAGCACACATTAAAATAAGGCTCATTTGCAGTTATATGATTAGCTTCAGTGATATTTAAATTTTAAAAAAATATTCTACACGTACGAAAACATTCTTTCACAACCGCACACCACATCTCATACTATATCTTCCCTACAGCAGGAAATATTTGTGTATACTGAAAAATTTAATACAGGATACATTTCGAAGTGTTAAATTTGTTTTTAAAATTTGGTATGAATACATTGTGAAACTGTCGGTTAACTTCACTGAACAAAATTCTTTTAAGTGTACTATTTTGAAAGACAAGATTAATCAGGGAGAACTTTTCTCACGATAGAATTTGTAATGACTGAATTGTGTGAAAATGTAGTTATCGATGTGTGACATTTTTCCTTGTAATAAAAGAAACATAAAGAGATAAGAAATTTAACTTGAATACAAAATGGTTAGAAGTACTGTCATGCGCATATGAAGAAGTATATCTCCCATTAAAATTAAAAATTATTGACTGAATGTGTGTTATGTCCATCACAAATGCCGATGTAGAAAATGAATTTTTATTTAATACAAGAAGTTCGAAAAGGAGAACACTAGGAAGGAAAATTTAGATTTTTTCCGAAAAATATTCAGTTAACATAAAAATATCATTTATATGATTTTAATTAAAATAAATTAAAAGTATTGAAATCCTTTTTTATGCTCTTTTAAATTAAAAATATAACTGAATAGAGAAAGATCGGTTTTATTTCATAAATATAATCATTGTATGTAATATTTATTGTGTTATTGTTTAAAAATGAGATAGGGCCTTTGCTCTTTTTACCTCATTACTTTTTTAAAAAACAGGAAAGTGAGCGCGTTTTCTTACTCTCATATTCAAAAATGAATACAGGATGCCTTTTTCTGGTTCAAATCGTAATACCAAAAATATATATACATATTTTTTAATTTTTAAAAAATGACAGAAAAATAAATTTTCTTTGAAGAAAATATAATTATTTTTCAACTTCTAACATACTATTTATTTCATTTTTTCCTCTTTTTTTTTACCTTTCATTTCGTTTTTAATTTTACTGTGACTGAACATATAGGAGAAAGAAACACCGTATCTTTTTCAAAGAGGATTGATCAAGAGAGGATATCTACGCTTTCAAAGAAGATTGCCCAAGGCAACTTAACAGCTAGCTGTAAACGATTGATCTCTTGGTTCTTACTTTTCAAAGCGACCGAACTGGGTCGTAAAATTTTCCCCGTTTGACCTCCCAAGTTCTAAAAGTGGGAAAGGAAAAAATGTGTTGCATTTTTGAAGGGAATCGCAAAATAAGAGTTAAACGCTTTCGGAATAACTTTTCAGGAGGAAGGTGTCCAGTTAGAGTGTTAAATAGGGAAAAATATAAAATAATAACTATAATGAAGTTTCATATGTAGAAATAAGTACATGCAGTGTACCTAATTTTATTCTTAATAATAAGAAATTTAACAAACATAATTGTTAAAAAAAATTCCAAAATACTTGTCATTACTTTTCATTTTATAAACAATAAAGAAAAAAAATCAAAGATCTAGGTCAATGTTGTTTACAAAGTAGAACTTGTCCAGTGCTTGTTAAATAGTTGTAAATAATCTTAAAATGACAAAACAAAAAATGTAGGTGATCAACTGCATACTTACTCATCAGTTACAGAGCATTTAGAATAGATGACCAAAGTGGTACCCTAATCTGTGTGTTTCTTTACGTTTGCAAAATTGAAATTCTTCGAATTCGAAATGCTCAGAAAATATATCACTCTTTTAAAACTTGAAATCTCGTCAGCGTATTTGATAAAAACAAAAAGGATTGAAAATGAAATAATTAAAAAGTACTCGCGTATTTCAGTCGAAATGTCTTTTGGAACTTCTTTTAATTTCTGTGACACTGAAGATTTATTTCTTCTGTGCAAAATTTGGTTAGATGGTGACTCGGAAAAATAGAATTTTAAGGGCACTGAATCAGGTTTAAATATCCTTCTGTTGGTGAAAGGATGATATATAAAGCATGCTTCTTCAAAATGATCGGAACATACTGAGGAATACTTAGTTTGAAATTTTTTCTGCCCAAGTTTAGTAACAACTATTTTAATAAATATGGATTCTTTGGCGGACACCCAAAAAAGGTTTTTGACCTACAGTCAGACCTTTCTTTTGCATTATGACAATTTAATACGCTACAGTATCTCCTTTTGTTACACGATAGAAGATGTGCAAATCCGAAAATGGCGGCTAAATACTCAGTCGGATGAAGCACATGGCTATTTGTTTACAGCTTTTGTCATGTGACTGTGATGTCAGGTGAATCGAGTCCATTGCTGTGTTGACTTCATTCCATCACCACAAATGCTTCAATATAATTCAGAAATTTATAAAAAAGACACTGCAGATCACGATAGCAGGAAGAATTTGAATGCATTTTAAATGAATCAAATAATTAAATCATTTTAAATTATTTTTTAAAACACACACACACAGTTGTACAAAATTTAAAAAAATTATATTTATAAATTGCAAGTGGAAATAGATTCACTACTTTTCTTCCCTTTTCGTGATACTTCGCTGCGGTCTGGCAACTGTAATTAATAATGTTATGCAGAAACCTGTCTGACGAAGAAAAGGAGCGAAAAAAGTTCGAAGCAGGTACTTTTATGAGTTATGAACTCGGTAAAAATCCGAGCAACGCCGGGCTAAGCGGAGAGGGTAAAAAGAACAAAGTAATTTTGAAAAAGAATATTGGAAGTGCTGATTTTGTGAAGGGAAGAGACAATTTATAAAAGTAGAGAAAACCTGGGCCATGCAGGTAGCATTCAATAATTTTTGATGATAAATTTCATAAAGTTTTTTACATGCTATTAAAATATGAACACTGTGTTAAAGAAATTATGCAATCCTAGTTGAAATGTCTTAACCCCTTAATTTATACAAGCATAAGAATACTCTGGGTTTTAATTTTTACATAAATATCAAAGTCTAAAATACTCATGTATATTGATATTATCCTGCTTATAAATTTAAGTCCTAAATAAATTTGTTG
Source organism: Trichonephila clavipes (assembly GCA_019973935.1). NCBI lineage: Eukaryota > Metazoa > Arthropoda > Arachnida > Araneae > Nephilidae > Trichonephila > Trichonephila clavipes. The sequence continues at coordinate 181,484 of BMAU01000623.1, forward strand.
CATTGAGTTTCCAAATATTGATCTAAGAAGAGTACTTGGATCGATTCTATATTTATCGAAAATTAAGATCATGAAACCAAATACAGAGCTTTATGTATAGACATTTGATTAGCATCTGTGGGATGTTTACTTTCTAAAAACAATGGAAATATTGAGAATTTTAGTACAACTTTTTAAAACTATTATTCCTTAAATGAATAACTTGGCATTGTTTTCCATAATCAAAATTGATGAAAAATCAGCGGTAAAAAAGAGGTAATTACAGGGAATTTTTTTCAAAATTATTAAGGGGTTAATTAGCAAAAATCACTGATATTTTTATGTGACATATGTTCAGAAGACAAATTTTGGACACTTGTATATTATAATATTGGCCAATTTCTTCAAATCAAAACACATCGCCAAATGCTGCAATATACAGCCAATAGCGGAAACTGTTCGTGCTCACATTTGAACAAAGTAATAAGTAGTAATTTTTTAAAGTTTTTGATCTTTTTTTGCTTTGCAAAATTATTTTGCAGTTTAATCCATAAGTACCAAATTTCGGAATGGTACAAGTACTGATTTAGCATTTCTTCAACAAACTTTAAATAATTAATAAAATTAATAAATAATTAAATAATAAAATAATTAAATAATTAAATAATAAATAATTAATAATTTTTAAATAATTAATTTAATAACATTGCTCTTGTATAATTTGGGGAACTGAAAAGTTTCCTGAAATGTAGGATTGTCCTGGTAAAACAGTGAATACTATTGTTAGTTAATTATCTTGATTATAAGTATTAGAAATTGTTATTTTCAGTAAATGAAACTCAATTTATTCATGATAAACTTTGGTAACTTCTACATGTAGTAATAGTTTTAATCTTTATTACTATATTTTCAAACATTGAACTCCAGAGTGAGAATTCTGAGTCTTTTTTTTTCTTCCCCTGATGTTGTTTCATCTTCCGTTTTTTTTGTTTATTTGTTTTGTTTTAAGTATAAATATAATTATATATAAAAGGATACTTTAGATACACATTAGTGATAGCAAAATAACTTGTCAATGCATTTTTCCAAATAAGCATGAAATGGAACTGGAATTTATTTTACACTAAACACATACAATACCAGGTCGAAAGACATAACCAGTAGAAATAGATATGCATTAAGTGTTGGTGGGTTCAATGTTTAACAAATATTCTCATTATTACAGTAGATAATGCTTTGCTTATTTTAGAGGAGCCAATTGTAAAAATTTTGTAATTAGTAGGAAATTCAAAAAGAGAAAACCCTTTGTCAGTTTTATTGTTTGTTTCTATCCTCCTCTTCAATTTGATGTAGTTATTTCTATATGCAATGTAAAGATTTACTAGGGAATAAAATTCAAAGTAAGGAAAACTAGGGTGGTTTTAAATAAACATAGTTATAATAGGTTTTAATATTTAAAATGTAATTCTACGGTTCTGATGAAAAAATATTATAAGAAGGATTATTGTATTTACAGTTAACATCTTATAAGGGATTTAGAGCAACAAAGAGGCTATTATCCCATTTTTGTATTTTTAGGACTTGAAAAATAGCTGTATCGAGATATTTTACAAAAAATAGCTACATTGTATATTTTTATATTATAAGTGTATTTGTTTCTTTTATTCAAAACTTTTTCCTAAAAATTGCAGGGTTTCAGTATTCTAATTTGTTTTATGTAAATTCAGAAGGTTGATTGTGTGTGTATATAGATGTGGCTTTTATAACTGCTAGTTTTAAGATCTTAAATTTCAAAGCTCTCACAAGAATTCGTTTAATTTGGATCTATTCCATATATAATTTCTCAAAAACACAATTTAAAAGTCTTGCAAGTGACCTGCAAATTAATGCAGAGTTTCCTGTTTTGCTTTCTAGTTCCTATGTGTGATATATTTTACATTTCATTTGATTAAATTAATTTTGATAGTGCTTAAATTAGAGCAAATAAAATTGGTAGCAACTTTTGAGAAACAAATATTATTTTAAAATTTTTGTTTCCTTTTAATTGCCTAATCATTTGATGTACCAAAATCTAAGATTTTATGTCATAAATTTAATGAGATATTTTCCAGTTTGAATGTAGTGAAAATATTAAAAATTCTCTCTCTCTCCGCATGATTTGACTTTTTATCAGTTATTTAATCTGATTCAGGAAATGATTTTATCTAATTTTTTTATAGAGTCATTTTATCTGTTTGGGTTAATGACATTTAATACTTTTTTGTGATTATTTTTTAAAAATTATACATTTTTTTTGTTTTAAAAAAATTCAAAAAGCAATTCATAAGATTTCCGGACAATTCGATTAGATATTATCAGTAAGATATAATAATTAAGTACAAAAATTGTATAAAATATTAGAAACCTCTTGTTAAACATTAGAAATAGAGGTCAAAAATTTTAAATAAACAAAAATATCCATGTTACTGATAAATTTTACTACAAAAATGTGTTGACATCCATTCCATGTTCTTGAATTTTCCTTTCTCTTTTATATGAGAAATTATAGCGATAGCATTTCTAAAAAAAATTTAACATTAGTAGCTCGTAATTACTAAGGGAATTTGACAATGAACGGTATAAACGTTTATATTCATTATGGGACTATTTCATATGTATATGTTTTTTAGGAATTAAAACTATTTTATGAATTTGTATGGAGGGATACATCAATCTACTAACCTGTTAGAAGTTTTTCAAATTCAATGGTCTCAATTGTACACTGTAAACCATTCTTGTGTGCAAATAAACTAAAAAATAATTAGGGACTAAATATAAATGTACGGAAAAATAAACTAGAATGAGAGAGATAAATAAATACAGTGGGCCACAAAAGTGTTTGTACACTTGCAATTCCTTATAAAATTTAATGTTTTCAACTAATAAAAATTAATATATTAGAATTATAATTTTTTTTTATGATATCTGCAACATGTTCTTAATGGGATGACATAGTTAATTTTTTGAAAATAATTTAGCTATTTTTTAAAAAAATTAATAATCAAAAAGCTACTAAAAATTACGCCACTTAAGTCTTCGTACACTTACACCCCCACACCAGAACACCTTGACTTCCATGCTGAGGCATGGAGGTGGAGGAATTCTTGTTCCACATAAATTCATGGGATTAAACTCCTTATTTTTTCATTTACAAGCTATTTTCGTCTCATTAGAATCGAATATGTTGAATTATCTGCCATCCCAATCAATTGGCTGTCAATTTTGAATTTCCTAAAACTTAATCCCAAAAATCTAGTTGGATCAATAAAATATGGAGGTGGAAGTGTTCTTGCGAGGGGCTGTAAATCAGCCACAGAATTAGGTAATTTGCTATTTTTTGTTGATATTGTGAATCATGAGCTTTTTTAAATATTTTAGAAATTTTAAATTATCTGCCCAAAATTTGGATATTGGAAACAACTTCATTTTTTTACAGGATAATGACGCCAAGGGCACTGCTCTCAATGTACGCCGGGGGCCATGGTAGCCAAGTGGTATAGGTATATCGGACCGTGGCTGGCCTTGTCACGAGTTCAAGCCCAGTACCACTAAAGACCCGCCGTGTAGGGCAGCGATGCACGTTAAATCTGTCGAGAGCTGAAACGTCCTCCCGTTCGTGTGGTGGGGTAGTTAGGAGAGGGGGTGCCAGCTCAGGTGTCGTCCACGTCACTTGACCATGGTTCAAAATTACGTGGTTCGTCGCCAAAAGCCCTCGTGTAGCTGAACAGTGCGACGTTAATATTAAATCAAATCATCTCAATGTACGCCGTTGGTGTCTCTATAACAGTCCCCAAATTATGAAAAATCCTTCTCAAACACTGTATTTAGCCCAGTAAAACGTATTTGGTGAGAATTTGATGTAAAAAAAAGAAAACATGACATATAAACAAATAATGGGAAGAAAAAACAATAATCATAGAAGCATGGAGGAAAATCGATGCAGAAATCACAAACTGATTAAATCTGTACCTAGACGTTTAATAGTTGTTGTGGAAACTAAAAGATATCCTACTAAGTACTAAATTAAGAAAGAAATATAATATTTAAAGCTATGCTGAGATTTTTAAGTGTACGAAAACTTTAGTGGCATAATTTTTAATAGCTTTTTGATTATTAATTTAAAAAAAAATAGTTATAATATTTTTAAAAAATTAACTATGTCATTCCATTAAGAAGAAGTTGCAGATATATCTTAAAAAAATTACATTTCCAATATATTAATTTTTATTAGTTGAAAACATTAAATTTTATAAGAAATTGCAAGTGTACGAATACTTTTGTGGCCCACTGTATATAAACAAACACCAAGTAACTGCCATCAATAGGCTTGGCACACTAACAATAAAAAACACTATTATTTATAAACTAAAACAAAAATTATACTAAAATTACTTCCCTCCTAATTATTAAACTAGGATAATGCAACAATATAGTAATAAATAAATATTAAGAATAAAGTTCATGCAAAAGATGTAAGCAGCTCAAGTATAGAAATTCCACACATTAAAGGGAAGAACATGAAATTGTTTACCAATGTATCACGTGATTTCGACCTGGTGCAACTTGTTTATGAATTTAATCTATAGCCCTTTGCAGATTTATAGTGAAATGTAAATGTAACTCTACTTTTACTACTCTATTTATCTACAAAGTATTTTAGGGGAAGCTTTTTAAAATTAATAAGACTCGGCTTTTTCTCTTTATACACTTGACTTTTACAGTACTGTTCATCTTTCCAGCAAAACAGAGAGCCCTTTTAAATACATGATTGGTTGGAGTAACACAATCTAGTATTTGTTTTGCCTCTAAACAACTTTCTTATTACTAACGTAAGATTCTTCAGAATTTGTAGCATACTTTTGAAGCATTTCTTCTTCCAATTATATGTATAACATTTCCTTCACCTTTTGTGATAATACATTGAAAATATTAAGACGTAAAGTAATGTTAACCACACGAAACAGTTTTTCCACTTCCAAATATTTTATGCCTTTTTTTTTGATGGAACAATTTGATTCTAAACATGATGTAAATTGATTCAGAGCATTTTCTCTTTAATTCCATAGAACTTTATTGTGTAACACTAAATCTAAGTACTTACTATTCCTTTTATCCAAGAGAACCTTGACTAGTGATTATTAAGTGATTTGTGGTCAAGGCATTATTAAATACTTGGATAATAAAGTTTGTTACTCATGAGACCATTTGCATACCACCACCAATATTTTGCATAAATCTGAAACAGTTTACTTTCATACTTTTAGCACCATCAATATAAAATATGCTATTTTGACAGGCTCTTAAATTGAGTCACAGAAGTTAAAAATGTCTTCAATAGGTCTTTGATTTAGGAGGAATGAAAAATGTTATTTTTTCTAAAGCTATACTTAAGTATAAAAAAAACTCTCTCTAATATAAATTTTAATATTAAAAAGGTCCCTCTCTCTCTCTCTCGTCACAAATTTTTAATATCTTAGTTTCACTAATAATTTGACTGTTCTCTCTGAAAAATCTACAGACCCTGTTCTAGTTTGATGTCATCCCATAAGAATTTGTTTCATTACATGTAAAAGAAGCTAAAAGTCCATTTGTTATTTCTTAAAAATCTGAAAAATTCTGTAATTTGCGTTAATTTTGTGAAAAGCGTTTTACAAAATATAATTAGTTTGTCATTCTCTATAGTTTAGTTTTGTATCATTGTACTTGTTACTATTGTAATTTATTTTAGAATTACTTAGACCTGTGCTCAACCTAGTGTACTGTTTTAAATTGCAAGCTTTTCTTTGTCAATCCTCATTAAAATATTTATATAAATGGCATTGGAATATTTTTATTATAGCATGAAGAATTTATAAAGCAACAATTTTTTCTCAAAATAAAATATGGTCAATGAAGTTTAGAAAAAAAAGTTTATGGCAGATGAAATAATCCTGAAAATAAAGTTATTCGCATATCCTAGTGAACTTTAATGAATGTTTACTTTAGAACACTCAAAATGCTAATAAATGCTTGAGTGGTTTTGTACAGTATGGAAAGAATCCCAAAAGATGTTTTGTGAAATCTGGAGAGTCTCTGATATTCCATTTAATTATATATTCTAAGTGTTATATATGTTTTTACTTAATTTCAATGTTGATGGTCATGCCCATTTTTATTTTTACAGGAATAGAAGATTTCATACTACTGCAGAATTCTAGAATTATAAAATCTACACAAGGACAAAAATCAGAGGCGGAGAAAACCTTCAAGGTGTCTGTGGGGGAAAAAAATAAAGCTTTTTAGAGAAAAAGAAGATTCACTACTTAAATATAGAAAATTTTGTCTGGTTTATATGGACACTTTTGATGTCCTTGGATGGAAATTAGAAAGACAATTTCAGGAATTAGGATCTTAAGCTAGAATTTTCTCCGTCACATAAAATAGCACATTAGCTATTGAAAGAAATTATTAAAAATATACTGCACAAAAATTATCGATATGTTTTTTTTCATTTGAATGACCAGAATTTCTATAAAATATCAATTCTCTCAGTGTTTTGTATAAATTATTTTTTTGAAAAGCAGATCAATCAAACGAACTTAAAAAGCATTTTTTTGTATTTTAGAAACTTGTAAGTTTTTAAGATTTTCATTTGAAGACAAAAAATCTGTGCAATTTCAAAGATCTTCCAGTGTTTTACTAATAACTTCTTTATAAAACTGTATTGTTCATCACTAAAAATTTATTTAATTTCAAGGGTCACATCACACAAATGATTCATTAATTCAAAAAGGACATGAAGTGCTCTTTTTATGATATACTTCATGCTTAGAGTTTTAATTTATAGAAGTTGTTCCATGTCCCTTTTCAATACCATACTCTTAAGAAATTTAGTTTTTGTTCATGTTCATGAAGAGAACCTAATATTATTTCTTTAATACTTTGTAGTATTATTTAAAATATTTCCGTGTACATACAATTTCATCATTCATTAAATACATTTTAAAATTTTCTTCAAGTAGTTAAATGATTTTTCCTTTTATTTAAAATTGTGATATGCAGCTGGATTTCATTTTGTACATTGTTTTCAAAGATAGCAAAAATTCCTATTTCAGTATTGAATTAAGAGACAACATTTCTCCATGTACAAAATAATATAATTATAAACCATTTTTCACAAAGAAAGTGCAACCAGTCTTTCACTCATTGCTTTAAATTAGCAAGATGGCCATCCCTCAAAACATCTTAAAGCATCACTTGAGTAACAAAATGCCTTATGTTTGCTAAATAAGCAAAAAGGCTTTCTCTAAAAGTATTTCTATAATTGTACATATATGTTTGCACACCAAGGAAAAACCTCATACTTGGAAAATATGCAACAAGGCTTTCAGTCATAGTGGTAATTTAGAAAGACACCTTTTTGATCATACCAAGAAAAAACCTCATGTTTGTGTAGTATGCAAAAAGGCTTTTTCTGAAAGATGTAATTTAAATGTACATTTACATATTCATACTAAGGAAAAACCTCATGTTTCTGAAGTTTGCGGAAAGGCTTTCTCTGAGAAATGTACTCTAAATGCACATATGCCTATGCATACCAAGGAAAAGACTCATGTTTGTGAAATATGTAACAAGGCTTTCTCTCGAATTTATTTAAATATACATTTGTGTTTGCATACCAACGAAAAGCCTCATGTTTGTGAAGTATGCTAGAAGGGTTTTTCTCGTTGATCAAATTTAAATGCACATTTTTGTATTCATACCAAGGAAAAACCTCATGTCTGTAAAATATGCAACAAAGGTTTTTCTCAAAGTTGTGTTTTAAAAAGACATTTACGTATTCATACCAAGGAAAAACTTCATGTTTGGGAAATATGTAACAAGACTTTCTCTTGAATATCTAGTTTAAATGCACATTTACGTATGTATACCAAGGGAAAATCTCATGTTTGTGATATTTGCTGTAAAGCTTTCGCTGAAAGGGGTACTTTAAAAACACATCTACTTTTACACACTAATGAAAAACCTTATGTTTGTGAATTGTGTAACAAGGCTTTCCTTCGAACAGGTGATTTAAAAATACATTTACGTGTTCATACCAAGGAAAAGCCCCATGTTTGTGGAATATGCAACAAGGCTTTCTATCAAAGTAGTGATTTAAATGAACATTTTCATATTCATACCAATGAAAAACCATATATTTGTGAAGTATGCAACAAGGCTTTCTCTAAATGGTCTAATTTAAAAAGACATTTACGTGTTCACACCTATGAGAAGCCTCATATTTGTGAAGTATGCAACAAGGCTTTCTCTGTAATATCTAATTTAAAAAGACATTTACTTGTTCACACCAAGGAAAAACCTCACGTTTGTGAAATATGTAACAAGGCTTTCTCTCAAAGATCTAGTTTGAATGCACATTCACGTGTTCATACCAAGGAAAAGCCTCATATTTGTGAAATATGCAAGAAGGCTTTCTCTATGATATCTAATTTAAAAACACATTTACTTGTTCATACCAAGGAAAACCTCATGTTTGTGAAGTATGTAACAAGGCTTTCTCTCGAAGTTCTAGTTTGAATGAACATGCACGTGTTCATACCAAGGAAAAGCCTCATATTTGTGAAATATGCAACAAGGGTTTCTCTATAATATCTAATTTAAAAACACATTTACTTGTTCATACCAAGGAAAAACCCCATGTTTGTGAAACATGTAACAAGGCTTTCTCTCAAAGATCTAGTTTGAATGCACATTCACATGTTCATACCAAGGGAAAGCCTCATGTTTAAGATATTTGTGGTAAATTTTCTCTGAAAGGGGGGGATCTTTAAAAACACGTCTGTGTATTCACTTCAAGCACACACCTCATATATGTGAAATATGTAATAAGGCTTTCAATCGAAAGGTTGATTTAAAAAAACATTTATGCGTTCATACCAAAGAAATGCTTCATGTTTATTAAATTTGTAATAATGCTTTCAATGGAAGTGGCCATTTAAGTAGACATTTGCATATTCACACCAATGAAAAAACCTTATGTTGGGAAATTTGTAAGATGAGTTTCTCTCAAAGTTGCCATTTAATAACACATGTATACATTCATAATAAAGAAAAACTTTAGGCCTCAGTGGTGTAACGTACTCCCCGCATTGCTGGTGGCCTCAAGGATTTTAGAGGGCCCAAAACCTGACTTTGTAGCTGTAACATTCTGTTAGGCCTGCAGTGTTTCTTACAGTTTATTGTTGAAAACATAATTTTAATGATTTTCACCAATAGAAGTGTTAAAGCTTCACATTTGTGACATTTTTAGAGTTTTGCACCATGCCATCATTTAAAAAATCATTTTCATCTGCAAATAAAAGTGGAAGATATGTGAAAGAATCAACAATTATATAATGTTTGGTCATTTAATGTGTGACAAAATTGAAACACAACATAGACCTGAAATAAAACTAAAGCATTTTTTGAATATTTTGTGCTGTATTCTCTTAGAATGACTACTACTTTTTTGACATTTATGTAAATTTTCTCAAATAAAAATTTATATTTTTTTAGGTATTTGAATCTTTTGTATATTTCTTGCTAAATTATTTCATAATATTCAAATATTGCTTTCATTGTAGAATTGTGTTAGTATTTCATACATTAACAAATATTCCTTTCATTGTACAATTTTTTAACCTGTTTGTTTCATTTCTAAAAAACTTATTTGCTTTTCCTCTTTATTTCTAGATATCACTCCTAATGAAGAAATATTTCCAAATTTTGAAATGCATTTAAAGAAGAGTTTGACAGTTTTAAGATTTTGTTTTTTATTCAGATTTGCACCAGAAAAAATCTTTGTATGCATATTTAATTCACAAAGGGGCATTTTGCTCACATAATAGTTCTTTGTTTTCATACATACAAATAAATGATAAAATGCTTTTTGGTGTGTGTTAATGTTTTTTTAACATTGAAGTAGGAAAATAGTATAAAACCTTCCCTTTTGTAAATACATTATTTATTTACTTGTAATGTTCTCATAATACTTAATAAATCAATTTGATAATTGTTTGCATAAATGCTTCAAATATTAGTTCATCTAGTTCTTCTAACTATTTTGTGAATGATGTCTTAAAAACTTATGGAATATTTCAAATAGGTGTCATTGGCATAATGTACACCTCCGCATCGTTGGGAGAGGGCGGGAGACTAAAGCCTGATAGCTGCCAAGTACGTACCCTTTGTAATTTTCCAACTTGGGGACTCAAAACTTGACTTTGCAGGGGGGCCCAAATGTTCTCTGTTATGCCAGTGGTAGACATGATGCATGACTCATGGCTGTTGTGTTATTATAATACTTTAAATTTAATAACTTTTTATTTCTTGTAATACGTTGTCCTTTCTCTTCTGATTTTCATTAGTCATACATTTGGCAGGGACTCTTTTTTTCAATACTATTTTGAGAAATTTATTTCTTCTGAATTGATACTGCTTTATAAAGATCAGTAAATGAAGGGAATAAAACTTTTCGTGAAATGTATGAAAAATGATGTTCAAAACAAAAAATTCTCCGAAATTTTCATGCTTTGAAAAATTATAACCTAGTGTTGAATCGAGATTAGGCATAGAAGCTATTAGAGATACAAATTTATTGACGGAAGACAAAAGTAGTAGGAACATAAAATAAGTAAAACTATACAACATTGCTCAAAATGCCGTCCGTTGAAATTGAAACAAATCGAATATAATATTCAATTCTTAATACAATATTCAATATTGCCCCTGTGTATTTTCCATTCATGCATCCACCGGTAATTTTTGAACGTGTTTAATTGGTAAAACCTTATTCATGTGCGAAAACAGATTACAATATCGGTTCTTCAAATACGTTCTTTCAGAATTTTAATTGAAGAATTAGTTTAGATCACTAATTGTGAAATAGAAGTTAAAGATCTTCCTCGGAGAACTTCAAATGTGCGAATTTTTCTTTTTCTCAGATCATCGTTATCATATATGTTATGTAGTACCCATTAGCGTACAAGAAGAATATTCATTTTTGCACACTTTCCAACATCACAATCCATGTAATATGAATCTTTAGACATGGTTCTGAAGCAGCTTAAACAGCTTGTAAAAAAAGACCATGATCCTTAGCAGCAAGAATCGGCGGTGGGTCTTCAGCATTAATTTTTAAACCATTGATAGGAGCTTCAAGATATTTCGCACCTTTTGGGTGATAGTTTGGGGGAAGTAATAGGATCGATAGTTGACATTTCGATAAACCCTTTTGATCCAGGCTTTCATGTCCCAAGACTCTCAGAATGCAATTTTTCCAAAAAAATATGGAATTTGAAGCCTCTGGTCCAGAAACGTAAGAAAAGATGAAATCACAACTCCAAACAAATTCAGAAATTGTCATGAACTGCTTTACTCCTATATCAACAAATTGCTTGCATTTTTCTGGTGTTCGATTCCATACTGAAATATCATGCCCGGACTTCAACAGCCCTCTCACAAATTTTTTTTTGTCCCATCTCTCCCAAACCAATAAACCCGATCCTCTTAGTGGTTGGTTCAATTTTAAATTCAGTAGTGCTGGAGCTTGGCACGTCAGAAGAGGATTCAGTAGGAGGTTCAACCAGTTGCGCACACAGGAATTTTTCGAGGGTGGGGGGTTGCGGGGTCGAAAATTCACCATTCTTGTATCATGCTTCTTTTGATTTTGTCGATTTTCGGGAACAAAACACAGTAAAAAACTAATTTTTGAACAACTAATTAGCATTAATTAATAAAATTAATCATTAATAACAAGTAATTAATTAAATTTTACATACTACAGTGGTGGCAAAAAGTCCTGATCACACTCATTTTTTTGCATAATTTTTGGGTTTGACTTCATTTTTCGTTATGAAATTATCACACTATCTTAAATATTGTTATTAATTTTAATGTATTTTTTCATGCTGATTTCAAATCTGTTTGTAGATTTCATCTAAAGTAAATAGTTTCATTGATATGTTGAAAAAACCTTGACAAGAAAGCATAAGGTCACTGTAAGAATGAGTGAGTGTGTTTACAATCAATGAAATGCTCCGTTATTTCAACCAATCAGAGAGCAGTAGCGATAAAGGGTTGAAAGAAAAAGGTGAAACTTGGTTTAATGTATTGAATGCAGCTGTGTGCTTGTGGAAAATAGTGTATTGAAAGCAATTTGAAGTGCGTTTGTGGAAAATATTGGAATTATGGCTAAATTTTCATATCTGCCTGAGAATAAAAGGTACAAAATAATACATTTGAAGGAAGAAGGTTATTCTATGCGCCAAATTGCTGCTAAAGTACCATTGTGGCCTTTCTACTGTTGTGAGAACTTTGAAAAGATTTTCTGAAACAAATTTTATTGCGGACGGGGGGCGATCAGGACGACCAAGAAAAACATATTTCCGTGAAGATAGGTTATTTCTATCAAACAGAAAGCTTAATTCCTCGCAAATTTTGAAACAATGAACTTTGACATCAAATGTGAGTGTGTGCCCAAGAACTGTCAGAGGAAGACTGCTGGAAATTGGGTTACGTGGCTGTAAAGCGCGCCCAGAACCATTACTGACTGGATTTCAACGCAAGAGGCGATTGACGTGGGCAAGGGAACATTCATTATGGACTATTAAAGACTTGGAAAAGGTATTTTTTAGTGACGAGAGTTAGTTTTGTATTTATGGCAACCAAAGTAGTGTATGTAAACGACGCACTCATGAGGATTTCAGCCCTTTGTGTCTGAAGCCCACAGTAAAGTACCCGATAAAAGTGACGGTATGGGGTTGCATGTCTTCTCATGGTGTTGGAAGACTTCACATCGTTAGCGAAACAGTGAAAGCAATGGATTACATTGAAATACTACAAAATAAATTGCTACCAACTGCGAGAGACCTTTTGGGGAATCAGTCATGGATTTTTCAGGACGATAACGCCCCTTGCCATCGTGCAAAGTTAGTCCAGAAATGGTTGGAAGACCATACTGTGAATAGAATGAACTGGCCAGGACAGTCTCCCGACCTTAATCCGATAGAGAGTTTATGATTTAAAATTGGTTATGAAATTTCAAAGAAAAAACCTTCAAACAAACGTGAATTAATTGAAGCTTTAATATTTTCCTTCAAGCATATTGTCACGAAATATCTTCTTTTGAAATTGGTGCATTCCATGCCGAAAAGATGTAGAGCCGTAATTAAAGCAAACGGCTGGCCCATAAAATATTGATTTTCTAACATGTGACAACAATGTAATTTTCAAAATGCTTATATTAAATATACCGTATTTGTCAATTTTCGTGTTATTTTTCTTTGCATATTATGTTATTCTATATTGTTTTATTCTGCACATATTTTACATTATGATGTTCAGGCAGCTTTACTACAAAAAATATTTTAGTCATTAAGAAACTAGTAGTAGATTTGAAATCAGCATAAAAAAATACATTAAAATCAATAACAATATTTAAGATAGTGCGATAATTTCACAACGAAAAATGAAGTCAAACATAAAAATTACGCTAAAAAATGAGTGTGTTCAGGACTTTTTGCCACCATTGTATATACTTAGAATTATGATCAATCGGAAAAAAAATCAAGGGCTTTGGGGGGGCGCATACAAGGAGGGGGGTCCGGACCCCCCTTGTGTGCGCCACTGGGTTCTATTGTTTTACAGGTTTTTTAGTCAGGGATTGGAATCCAGGAATATTATCTCCCATCTAGATATCCTTGACAACTTCATTCTGTTCGAAAAAAGTATTAGAACTGTTGGAAATCATCTGAAAGTTATCGTCAGAAAAGTCATCCAACATTCCAGATGACTTTGCTCTATTTTTGTCAGATGCTTCTTCAGTCAAATTCCTTTTTTGAGGAGATATTTTGGTCTTCTCAGATTTCTGCTTGGGTGTCTTACCTCTTTTTACAAACCGGACTGTAGAAGATTTCTTTCGAAAGAGAGCGCTTGTTCGAACCCCACTTCTGACACCATGTTATGTTTATTAGTTTCAGAATGTTCTTCAGAACATTTGCATTCGAAGCGTTCAAACAGTTCTTGGTAATAATATCATTTTATTAAGCATGAGGTTTTGATTCAGAAGTTTTCACAATAACAGTTTGTTTACTCTCAGTACTAACAGCTTTAGTATTTTCAAAATTTCCTTTTTTCCCCCCCAGTAATCTGTGTTTTTCAATTCTTACTATAAGTTCACTCTCCCAAAATATATTTTCTATATATATATTTATCATGTTCTAATTTTCAATCGTTAATAAAATGCATTTTAAAGCATTCATTTGAGCTGAAATTTTATATACACGATTGTTTTGGATGACAATGCAGTAATTTAATTATAATTAATAAAAATTAATTGATTAAAAGTAATTATTCAAAGAATTACTAGTACAACCACGATGGCATTTTTGGTGACTTGTGTAGAAACTCTCTCTCTTGACTAGGTTTTTTCTCACATTTTAAGGCCCTCATTTGAGCTGAAATTTTCTATACAATATTGTTTTGTGGGACAATACGATAATTTAATTATAACTAAAATTAATTGACTGAAACTAGTTATTTAAAGAATTACAGATACATAATCACGTTGGCCTCAAATTCAGCTACTTAAGTCAAAAAACTTTAAGATGTTTATTTTTTTCACGTTTTAAAGCATTTGGTTGAATTGAAATTTTATACACACGATTGTTTTGGATGACAATACAATGCTTTAATGATAATTAATAAAAATTCATTGCCCCTTAATGTTGTGATTCTGCCATATGCATATACATACTAGCCCAGTGTTTCTCAAACTGTGGGGCACCCCCCCTTGGGGACCATGACTACTCTTATAAGGGAGGCGCGAGCATATTCAAAAGTCGAAAATAAAATTTTACCTAATTAAATTTATTTGTTTACCTTCAGTAAATTAATAAATACATTCTGACATATTAAAAAATAAAGAATACATTTACACTGATATATCACACTTATAAATGTATCAGTGCTACAAAATGTACTTTATAATTTTAATTTAAGAGTTCAAAGTTAAGAACAAGTTTAATAATTACCAGTTACCTCATGAGCTTGTCGTATATAAAATTATATACAAAAATTAACACTTATCGTGACAATTTGTATTGTTTATAATTAATCCCTTAACTGCCGGTTAAAAGTTACACGATTCGCTTCCCAATGCGAACCGTTTTCCACGCAGGCACGCGTTATGCGATGTATGGGGGTGGGGGGGAGAAGTAAGGATTAAAGAAGCAAATAATCTGAAATATGTAAATCCTTCGTAAACATTGTCAAGGTCCTTTTATTGCATTCCAAAGCCTTCGGAATAATTTTATGGATAGTAGTGCTCAGAAAAAATCGCACTTCGGAAAGACGTATATATACGTCCGGGCAGTGGCGCAGACAGGAATTTTTCAAGGGGGGGGAGTCCGGGGTCGAAAGTTCACAATTCTTGTGTCATTCTCCTTTTGATTTTGTCGATTTCCGGGAACAAAACACAGTAAAAAACTAATTATTCAATAAACAATTAGCATTAATTAATAAAATTAATCATTAATAACAAATACTTAATTAAATTTTACGTATTATGTACTTAGAATTATAATCAAGGGCTTTGGGACCACCCCCTTGTGTGCGCCACTGCGTCCGAGGAAAATAACGTTTTGGCTGAGCTAGAAGTTTATATACGCCAGTGGCACTTAAGAGGTTAAAGTCGTATTGAAGCATTGCGTCAAAGTATAGTATTAGTAAATTCAATGCATTGTTATTGTATGAAGGGGGAGCGATGAAAATTATGATTGAATATTGGGTCGCGAATATTGAAACTTTGAGCACTGTACTAGTCGTTACCCACCCGCTTCACTGGGTATTTCATGATATTGTATAAATATATGCTGTTTACATTCATATAAATTATTGATATCTAGCATTAAGAATCCGATTGTATTGAAAAGTATATTAATAGCTATAAATCTCGCTTCTTGATATAAAAAGGACAGAAATTATATTATCTATTTATACCTAAAATAGAAGTAGAAAATTTTTTGCGCTCACTTAACCCAATAATCAAGTTGACTTGCGCCAAAGCAACTTTCAGTGGATCTCAACTCCACACAATAAATATACGTGCTAAATTTCAAGTCTAAATCTAATGGAACAAAAATGGAATTTTTTATCATAAATACACCCCGTAATCCCGTTGAGAGCATTCTTAGTGGATTTGAATTCAACAAAAGAAAAATACAAACCAAATTTTATTATTATAGTCCTCGTAGTTCTAAATTTTGTCTATCAATAAGCACTAACAACTCCCCCTGGAGTTGATTTCCGTAAAATCCATTCTTAGTGGAACTCTATTCGACTAAAGAAATTTCAAGTAAATGGGTTACATTCAAAAACAGGAATTTTTCTATAACTCTTTTTAGCGCCTCGCAACCCCACTCCTTTGGGGGTCGGTTTTCGCAAAACTTTTTGCAAGAGGATCTCTATTCCATAAAAGGAACATACCTTCTAATTTTCAAGCAGGTGGGTCTAACAGTTGAAAAAAGGAAATATTTATCTATTACGCCCCTCAGTGCCCCTTGGTGGTCAATTTTCCCCAAACCTATTTTGTAGCGAATTTCTACTCCATGAAAGGGATCTACTTATCAAATTTCAAGATTGTTCGTCTAATTGTTTAAAAATGGAAATAATTATCTATAACGCCCCTTAAGCCCCCGCAACGCCACTCAGGAAGCGATTTTCACAAAAACCCATCTTATAGCGGATCTCTACTCAATGAATGGAATCTGCTTACTTAATTTCAAGATTTTACGTCTAATTGGTACTAAAGTTTGATTCTGATCAATGGGCACGGAAACAAATTAAGAACATGGTGTCTAAATTTTAAATATTAAGGTTTATTTTAAAGAAAAACATGTAAAGAAAACAGTTATTATACAGTTAGCAAACCCTCGGACATGACTTCACTCCGTCGTACCCAAAGACCGAATGGTGAAACTTCACATTCCATATTCCAAGGGGGAGGAGAACTACCCGTCCCCTTTAGCAGGTGTTAATGGACCTTTCCACCTCTACACCTCCCCTTAAAAAGCCCATCCGTCATTCCAGGATGATGCAGCTGAAAAGAAACTATAAAAACAAAAACAAAAAAACACATGCATACATACATGGCAAGAAACGAGATAACGAGAGAAATTTGTTCCAGGTATCACGTAAAAAGAGCTTTTGCTAATAGAACTCCCACATAGTTTTGCAAATCACATTAATATGCTAGAAAAATTAATTCCCATACAAGTTTCAAACACAAATAATACTCAAAAAAAATATTAAAATATAAAAAGACAAGTTACCAAAAATATATCATAAAAGCCAAAGTTTTCATCTTTTAGCAGTTCCAGAAATTATTACACAGAAAAATGTCAAGCGATCATTTGCTCGAATCTTATTTAACTAACGGGAATAGGCAACCGAGATAATGCATCAGCATTTCCATGTTTAACACCCTTCCTGTATGAAATAGCAATATTATATCTTTGGAGGGCTAATGCCCATCGAGTTAGTTTTGCACTTTGAGGAGTTGTTAAGGTTAGGTAAGTCAGAGGGTTGTGATCTGATATCACCTCAATTTCGGCCCCGAAAATCCAGCTATCGAAGTGCTTCAATGCCTCTATTACGGCATAAGCCTCACGCTCTATGGTTGCCCACCGAGTTTGAGTTTCGGTCAGTTTCTTACTGAAAAATGCAATTGAGTTCTCTTTACCCTTTTCATCGTTTTGAGACAAACAAGCCCCGATTGCAGTCGCTGAAGCATCCCTATATATATATATATATATATATATATATATATATATATAGTTGGTAAGGTTTTGATAGATTAGGTGTGTACAAAGATGGTGCTTTTACCAGTTGTGCCTTTAATTTTGTAAAAGCTTGTTCGGCAACTTCATTCCAAGGGATTATATTCGGAACTCGGTTCTTTGTCAGTTCTGTTAATGGCAAGACTAAAGAAGCAATGTTTGGGATATATTCGCGATAGTAGCTAGTTAAAGCCTGGAAACTTCGTATTTCTTTCTTCGTTGTTGGTACAGATATATTTTTGATTGATTCAACCTTTCCGGGATCTGGGGAATGTTGCCCTGAACCGACAACGTGCCCTAAAAACTTCACACGTCTTCTTGCGAAATTGCACTTTTAAGGTTAATCGTGAATCCGACCCTTTGAATCGTTTGAAATACTACACACAGATGTTTTATGTGCTGTTCCCATGTTTTGGAGAAAACTGCTACATCGTCGATATATGATCGACAATATGCCCGGTGTTTCACTAGCACCTGATCCATAACTTTTTGAAAGGTACTCCCGGCGTTCTTCATCCCGAAAGGCATAACACAAAATTGGTAATGACCATGATGAGTCACAAAGGCCGTGTAAGGCTTTGCCTCCTCTGCCATTGGAATCTGCCAGTAGCCCTTTGTTAGGTCTAGAACGGTTATATAATTAGCTTGGCCCACTTCAAACAGAAGATCCTTTGCATTTTGCATAGGGTATGCGTCTGCAATAGTGAAACTATTCAAATGTCTGTAGTCAACACATAGTTTGATACTTCCGTTCTTTTTGGATACACAAACAATTGGATGCGCCCATTCACTTTCACTCGGTTCGATGAGTTTGAAGTGCAGTAACTCATTGATCTGACGATCGACTTCTTGCTGCAAAGCAATAGGTATGCGGTAAGGGTGCATCTTTTTTGGGGTGAAATCCGGTTTCAGTTTCAAATTATGTCCCTTTACTTTTGCTAAGCCAGGAAGTGAACTAAACAAACTGGAGAATTTTTTGAGAGTATTCAATAATTCCAGTCACTGAACATCTTCTAATTCTTGGCAATCACTGCTTATGTGATCCGTAACATCCCCATAAATCTTACAACCATATCTGTTGGAGCATAATGAAGGTCCCCGAAATCTGAGTCTTGATCGAAGATCAACCCAACTTGTCCCACTCTTGCTATGTAAGGACGTAATTTATTGAAGTGTAACTCTCTTATGCCCCCATCATCTAATTCAACTTTCGCGGAATACGGTCTAGTTATTTCAATTATCGTAGCTTCAGCCATCAACACAGCAGAAGATGTTTCCCTCATATGTTCCTCGGCCCTCCCGATACTAATTCGGTAATTTGAAGATGTCTTCTTACGATCTTCTGCACAACTCGTCCGCTTAACATTCGACCGAATACTTTCGATCTCTAACCGCAGTTCATTGAATTCTGATTCCCAGCGCAGCTGCTGGATTGCGTGCTGCCTGGCGATTTTTTCCTCTGTTTCCCTTTCAACGCGTTCCTCTGAAATAACGAATAACTGAGCTCTAACGAACTCTTCTTCGTAATCTTTGCTACCGATTATGATATTCTTTAAATCTATAATCGTCATTTTATCTGATACCTTCTGACCTAACTCCTCACCCAACAAAACTAAATCCTGCTTTTTAGCTTTCTCCAAAAATGCCATTTGAAATTTTTCTTTTTCCAATATACCGCAACTAAACAAATAATCAAATGAAAATAACACCCAAAAGGGATTGCCAAAAATTAAATACCACAAATATATCTTTGTTTAAAACACACAACAATAAGCATCCGCTACACTAACACAACACTCAATGAATTAGGAGGAATTCCAGAATAATGTATTATATATTTCACAATATACCAAGTGTACTTAAATAACTAATAAAATAATTACTTAATATATTACTGATACACAATAATCACTTAAAATATTACTGATACACAATATCATTTAACATATTACTGATACACAATAATCACTTAAAATATTACTGATACACAATAATCACTTAAAATATTACCTATACACAATAATCACTTAAAATATTACTAATATACAATAATCACTTAAAATATTACCGATATGCCCAACTTAATCTATTCCTGGCTGGAATAATGGAACACTACAAAGTATTTCGGTAGTTTTATCTTCAATTTAAAGTGATATTTTTTTTCACATTAATCGAAAAATACTATGCGTACATAAACACAAAATAATTTCATTGACATGAAATAAGTATTATTCTTTAGCATTAATTTTTCAATAAACTCAATTGCTATTCACTGACGTGAATTTATTATTGTGCATTACAAAAATAAATAAATACAATATCATGAAAAAAAAACATACAATCTTTCTATATTAATTTTCGATTATACAAACTGTTTCAAATAACTCGTATATTTTACCGATTTACATTGCTTAATGCATCAAAATACGAATACAATTAACCAATTATACGTATTAAACAACTTGGAATATACAGCTTAATGAGTTTTCCAAAACTCTCATAAAATACAATAAGTAATTCGGGTAGTTACTTATCAACAACAATCTTATATAAAATGTATTAAAAAAATGTTAATTACAGATATAAATCGCGAACTGATGTTCGAACTATATCTGTCCGAGTGTAACATAAATATTCTGAATACAGGAATAACTGAATTTAGAACTGATGTTCTAACCCTTACTAGCAAAAATAATAAATTATACACTGATGTATAATAATTTTAATTTGAACTGGCGTTCAAAATTTCATAACTGCATGGATATGCAATAAAATATACTGAGAGAATTAATGATTTTGAAGCTTTCCTTTTATTTATAGAACTGATGTTCTAACACTTACTTTCCATTGATATGGAACAAGAAATAATAAAAAAATATACTGATATATAATAACTGAAATTTGAACTGGCGTTCAAAATTTTATAACTGCATGGATATGCAATAAAATAACATACTGATATATAATAACTGAAATTTGAACTGGCGTTCAAAATTTTATAATTGCATGGATATGCAATAAAATAATATACTGAGAGAATTAATGATTTTGAAGCTTCTTAATTTTTAGAACAGATGTTCTAAAACTTACTTTCCATTGATATGGAACAAGAATAATGAAATATATACTGATGTATATAATAATTCAAAATTGAACTGGCGTTCAAAAAGTTACAACTGCATGGATATGCAGAGCAAAAAAAAAACGTACACTGACGTATACAAAAATAAAATCAAAATTCTCTCTTAATAAAATGGATGTTAAACAGTATAATTTTAAAATTTTCTCTCGTCTTACATTACAGGGAGTTGCAAGCAAAAACTCTTACCTGATTCATTTCCACGCGGGAATCCAGAAAACTCGAAATTTCTGGCTCTAACGTTCTTCCTGTGGGGTTTGCCACTAAGGCTTGATCACTATCGGCTGCGCCACTAAAGTTTGATTCTGATCAATGGGCACGGAAACAAATTAAGAACACGGTGTCTAAATTTTAAATATTAAGGTTTATTTTAAAGAAAAGCATTTAAAGAAAACAGTTATTATACAGTAAGCAAACCCTCGGACATGACTTCACTCCGTCGTACCCAAAGACCGAATGGTGAAACTTCACATTCCACATTCCAAGGGGGAGGGGAACTACCCGTCCCCTTTAGCAGGTGTTAATGGACCTTTCCACTCCTACATTGTTTAAAAAAGGAGATAATTACCTATAACGCCCCTTAACCCTCTGACTGGACGACCCGCTAATTGAATTTCACTTCGAAAGCGATCTACTTTTTTACAGCTAGCTACTCCGAAAATGCTCCGATAAATTTCGCGAACTGCTTCAAAAACGAATGGCTGTTTAGTGCTTTCCCCTGTTAACGCCGCAGGAGGTCCCGATTGGTTTTGCAGGGAAGGATTTTATTGCTTTTCGGTCTCTGTGTTCTTCGAAACGGGAGGTTTCTCATTCACAGCTGTGGCCTAGGGCGAGGATTGTGAAATGGACATTTTCTACACTTCACGGCCAACAGAGAGTTCACCCAATTTTTGCAAATATATATTTCATATATTTGGAAAACTTGCTCAATTTCTGATCTAAAAACCAAATAGGTTTTAAGAAATTTTAATTTTCTGAGTTTTGATTTTAAATTCGGTTTCATTTTAAAGCATTTTTGCATTCCTAGAATGAATTAATTAAAAATATTTTTGAACTCAATCCAATATTTCGTGTGAAACGGCAATTAACTACAATTTTAGTTTCTAAAATCATTTCTGTTTGCTCATGTTTTTAAGTTTTTGAGTTTTCTCACATTTACTTAATTAAGATTGATTTAAAGACCAATATATTTTTGACACATAGCTTATATAATTTAAAAGCTCTTTACTTTGTTTTCATTATTTTTTTCCTTTGAAAAATGCCATGACCAAAATGTACGCAGGCTACTGTGATAAATAATACTTGAAAGGGATGGAATATGACTGAAAATGGTAAATCTAAAATTCAGCTTTTTCAGGTAATTACAAATAGACTACAGAATACAAATGTTGCAGAATGAACTAAATATTTCCCTGATGTACCACAAACTACATTATAATAAATCTATTGTAGTATTTGAAAGTCATGCTACAAAAAACTTAAACTTGCTTAACTACCACGATGGGGAACTGAGAAAAAATAGATATTGTTTACAAACTTGGTGATTTCTGGATTACGTTTGTATAACTACTAATTTCTATATAAATATTTTGCATTTAAAACTCTTGTGAATATATAAGGTTCTGATAAAAGTGAATAATTGATCAAATTAACAGTTGTTATCAATGTTATATATATGTCTTAGAATATTTTGAATTAAAAAAGATATTTCAGTCATATTTATTTCAAGTAGAATTTTCATGTAGAGCATAAGTTGGATAGTAACAGATTGAAAATTAAAGCTTTACAGGCAATGGAATTTTTTTTATGCCTTTACAAATTTTAAATATGCTTTTCTCAGATTTTTAATTTTGAAGATGAGAATGTTTTCTAATCCCTAAGGCGTTTTTCCTGTTCAAGATAGAGTCTTGAAATATCTTGTAAATGTTCCCTTACATATGTTCTATAAAAGTTCATATGGATTTAGGTCTGAGAGCTCTAATTATTTTTAAAGATATCTTAATGTTAATATTTAAAAAAAAGTTGGGTTTTTTCCAGGTTTAGCCATAAAAATAATTATTAAAATTCAACAAAGAGATATATTTTAAATTTTATACTTTTTGTTTCCAATAATCTAAGAAATATTAATCACTTACAATAATTAAATATTTTTAATAATTTAACATTTTAGAAAAGTTTTAAAAAATTTCAAAACTGTTCAATGCTTTAAAATTGTGAAATAATGGCTTGTCAAACTAACCTATTATTTTCAGAATCAATATAATAGTACAATTTGAATATAAAACAAAAATTAATTTTACTGTGACAAACTGTTTACGACTTCTACTCATATTGTAAAAAGAATGAAAGATAAATATATAACATAGTGGCAGTCAAAACACATTCATAATATGTTAAAATCCTGTCCCGATACAAATTTCAATGCATTTTCCAAACTGTAGCTAAAAACAATTATATGTTTATTAGGACATAAATTATTTATATTTAGATATATTTTTCCTTATTAAGTACATAATGAATAATGGCAAGATAATTTGTCAAACCCTGAAAGATTTTAATGAAGAAAAAAAAAAAGCCAGACATAATTTTAGATAGTTAGAAATTTAATTATATAATACACAAATATGCAAGTTTTAAAAGAAATAAGTTGGCTAAGAAAAATGAAATTTACTAAAAATTTCCTGAATAAAGTAAATTAGATTTCATCCTCAAATACATATAATTGTAAGAAAAGGTTTTATTCAAATTACAATTAGTTACAAAAACCTTTTATAAAAATAATTTTAACAGGTATAAATAGCAAAAAATATCAAAGAAGTATGAGAAAGACACATACATGTCGTTTACAGAAATGTCACAGTGTGATATTTTTCGAAACACGGCACTGCACAAAAAGTCCAACATTACAGTCTTTACATTGAAAACGAGTTTTTGATGTTTAACGACTAAATCGTAAATATAAGAAACAACAGTCAAATATCTCGAGTGAAGACGGCGCTCGCTGATATTTGAGTGAGAAAAATTAAAGCAGCATAAAATGCGACCTCGTTTGAATTATATCTAATGTGCATATTTGGAACTGTTTAGCGAACTCGAATTAACTCAAGTGCACACGTCAAGGGTTTATATTGCATTCTAAGTCAACACGGTGGCTACTGACGAGCGACTACGTATATAATTTTGAGCCGCGGTTAAGTGACGAGGACGATACCTGAGCTGATAACTCCCCTTCCAAACTTCCACATCACACCAACGTGAGTACTTTTGACGTCGACGTGTTTAACGTGCATCAGCTCCTCTTCAACACTAAACTTTTGTGGTACCAGGGCTCGAACACTGGACACGAGTTCATAACCACGACCATCAGGCTACCGTGGCCGCAAAAGAAAATAGCAAGTTTGAAAGTAATGTAATGGAGAAGTATATTTGAAGAAATAACTTCAAAACTTATAACGAAAAACCAAAATATCAAAATTTATTTTAGGAATAATAGTGAATATAACTTCGTACACCTAAAACCACTTTACGCAGTGTATTTTGAAAGTGAACGTTTCCCCTTTTAGAGAAACTTACTATAATTAAGTCAAATTCCTTTCATTTTGCTCTAAGGGGATCCCCGAAACAACGTAATTTATTTGAAACACAAAATTACTTATGGTTGAATCTAATACAATTCCCTACAAAATGAATGAAAACCCTTTTTATCATATAAATTGTGTTTGAATAGGAGATGGTTAGTTAATAAGAACATTTAAAACGTGTCGGCAATCTATGGACCTGTGGCACGTGGTACAATTCTTAGAGGCACTCAGCACTACTCTACAAATTTGTCAATTCTTGAGTGGATGGAAGTTGATAATAGACCTTATTTGACAAACATCTTCTGAGTTATGGACATTTATGGAACTACAAAATAATCTGAAAGATGATTCTAAGGATAAATTTACAGCTATTTTGTAAATAATTGAGTGTTATTGCTAGGGATTTAATTGTTGAAAAAGAAAATTGCATGTACTCTGCTTTCCACTTATGTGATTCGGCATATCAAAAAGTAAAAAATCTTTCCTAATATGAAAAATATTTCTACTCCGCAAAGAAATTGTTTAACAATTGAATGTTCAGAATCGTGTCATGCATTATACCCCTGGTTTTGCGATATGAAAGAAGAGTCGTGAAAGAGTTAATTCGCATTACAATTTTTATTTAACTATAATGAAGGGAATCATTTATATTTCACTTTGTCTATTTCTTATTTAAGTAAATATGTTGGTAACATACATTTTTAATTTTTTTTTATCTTTGTTGAAGAAATAGTAACATTTTATATTGTTTATTTTTATGTAATAAATGTATTTTATTGATCCATAATTAATATAAAATAAAACTGTAAATCTAAATTATTTACCTCTATTCTTTAAATCTGCAAATATTACCGTAAGAATCGAAGGATTTCAAAAATTTCCTACTACTCTATGAAAGGAATCCGCGTACCAAATTTCAAGACTGTAAGTCTAATAGTTTAAAAATGGAAATAATTATGCATAACAGAACTTAAGCACCCTGAACGCTCCTTGAAGGTCGATTTTCGTAAAAATCATTTTGTAGGGGATTTCTACTCTATGAAAGGAATCTGTGTACCAAGTTTCAAGAATGTGCATCTAATAGTTTAATAGTTGAACTAATTATCTATAACGCCCCTTAAACCCCCGTAATGCCCCTTGGAGCTCGATCTTTGCAAAATTCGTTCTTAGCTTATGTCTTCTCCATGAAAGGAACTTGCTTACCAAATTTTAAATCTGTGCGTTTAATAGTTCCGGAGATATCGTGATTAGTCAGTAAGTGATTGAGTTGCTTTTCTCCTTTATATATGGTAGTGACTTGGTCGTTTATCTTTTAGTGTCTTTTATGTTTAAGTTAACACCAGTGGATAATATAAAACCCACATTTATTAATCTCGAGAACGGTAAGATCCTCTGTGCCCTGAATTGAATCAGTAGGTTTGCCAGATACAGTATAAAATATATACATTGTAATGCTACAGAGCCAGCCGTCGCATTAACCCCCTCCCAGTGTCGAAAACTGGTGGAGGAGGTCTTACAACAATCAGGTTGATACGTATCTTTGTGGAAAGTGCACTCGGCAACCGGAGCGAGTGGTTTGGGTAGCAGGAACCTCTTTTGATTTAGGAATAAATGATGGTTGGTTAGTCTCTATTTTGTGTCAGACAACATGAATGCTAGTTTGATCCAATCGATAGAAACACAAATTTCTTTGTCTTGCTGCAGAGTGATGAGTTTTTCAGATCGGTTAACTACAGTGAAAGGTTCATCGTAGGGAGTGGTAATGGTTTTCTGATAGCATCATGTCGTTAAAATACGTGAGTACATTGGGAGAGTTCTGGGTGTACAAAAACAGTTTTACGTCCATGCGAAGATATAGGAACGGATTTGAGATTATGCATGGTTTGTTTCAGCTGTTGCACAAACCCAGAAACGTTGTTCGTACCCGTATCTCGGAAAAAAATCGCTGGGTAGACGAATAGCTGTACCATATACCAGTTCAGCAGCAGTAGCATTAATGTCCTCGTTAATGACAAAGCATAAGCCAAGAACAAAAGGAAGAACTTGTGTCCAACGTGGAGTGACGTGAGCTATGAGAGCGGCTTTAAGAGATCGGTGTGTACGCTCCACGAGTCCATTGGATGAAGGGTGGTACGGCGGGTTCTTATCTTGCTAATTCCTAAGCACGCACATAATTCCCTACTGAGGTGGGACTCCAATTGACGGGCCTGGTCTGTTGTAATCAGACGAGGAGCTCCAAATCGTGGAGTCCACTCATGGATTACTGTTGCTGCCACTGTCTCTGCTGTCATATAGGAAATAGGATATGCCTCTGACCAACGAGAAAAACGATCGGCTGTAAGGCAATAAGAAAATCCTTGGGATGGAGGAAGGGGTCCAATAATATCCAAATGGAGGTGGTGAAATCGAGCTTCTGAACCTTGAAATGACCAAGTTCACTATTTGTATGCCGTTGAATTTTAACTCGTTGACAGGGAATGCAGCTACGGGTCCAAAGGTGGATATCTTTGTTCATTGAAATCCATACGAGCCTTTTAGAGATTAGCTCTGTGGTAGCACGAATTCCATGATGCGAGAGGTTGGGCACTGCAAGAAAGACGTTTTATCGGAGAGCACGTAAGGGCGTACTGTACCCGTGGAAACATCACAGCATATTTAGGTAGTTGATTCCGGCATTCGTAACTGTTTAAGCTGAAGAGTTTGGTTCGTAGCAGAAAGTAGTGCTTTTATTTCATCATCACCCTGTTGCATTTGTACAAATTCCTCATAATTTATGGTACTGGGGGTAACAATTGTTGATATCCGAGAAAATGCGTCCGCTGACACATTATCAATGCCTGGGACGTATCTAATATCGGTGGTGAATTGCAAAATGAAATCTGAGTAGCGCAGTTGGCGTGGGCTAGCCTTACCTAGTTTTGATTAAAGACGAATGTTAAAGGTTTATGGTCCGTGTATAATATTAGTATGCGACCCTCGATCATATGTCAAAAATATTTGATAGCAGAATAAGCTGCCAGAAGTTTACAATAAAAAAGAACTGTACTTAGTTTGAGCTGGTGTTAATTTTTTAGAGAAAAATTCTAAAGGTTTGAAATCATCGCTGGTGACGTCATTTAAGGTATCCGACAACTTCGGAAACATGATTTTGCAAAAGCGTATAAATGGATAATATTTATGATATTTAGGGTCACTTAGATTAGAAAATGTATATAAAGTTGTTTTAAGAATAGTATAACAATAAAAATTTATTTAAGTACAATATTTTGACAAAAAATGAGCATAGAATGCCCAATTTTCAAAATATTCTCCTTTTGTGAAAAATGCTTCTAATATAATAATATTTTGCCTGTATATAGCTCCGACCTCTGTACAGAGGCTCAACTAGAATTTTTGAAATACATAACTTAGAATTAGGTTTATCCATGTTTTACGACAACAGAGGGGAGAAATTTTAAGAAAAAAAACGCCGATAATTATTTCAATTGGTTGTATTTCTGAAAATAATGTGAATTTTTCAAACAAAATAGTTCAGACTCTCTGGAGAAGTCTTTACTTTATATAAGCAAAGTATTAGTATTTTAGAAGCATTTTGTATAAGAGAAGAACATTTTGAAAGAAGATTATTCTAAGTTAATTTTTTGCCAAAATATTGTATTTAAATAAAGTTTTTTGTCCAAATGTCCTTAAGACAATTTTATACATGTATTCTAATCTAAGTGACACTAAATATCATGAAAATTATCCATTTATGCGATTTTTTAAGATCATGGTTCCGAACGTAGTCGGATACCTTAAAGAGGCACCAAGACCAAAGTCACTAGCATCAGACATCAATGCGAGATCAGTATCCTGTGAAAGATGAGCTAAAAGTGTAACGTTAGCTAGTGGATTTTTACATTGTTTGAATGCATTGATAGCTTCCGCGGTCCATTGTGTTTCCCGCCTATCATTTTTTAAGAATCTTTGAGAAAGTCATGTAAAGGAGCTTGTATGTGTGCTGCCTTAGGTAAGAATTTTCGATAAAAGTTCGAAATATACGCAAAATTTTCAAAGGTCGCGAACTATAGCAGGTTGTTTACATAATTAGCGATGAGTTCTACTTTTCAGTAAGGGGAAAATACCCTCTTTATTTGAACTTCAGAGCATCCGAACATGCATTTACTGACGTTGATGATCAAGACATTGTAAAACTTCTCTCACGTGTTTCTTATGAGAGTTAGCGTCTGTCGATGCAATTAATCTGTCGTCCAAGTAAACGAAACAATAGTCAAAATCCCTTAACACCTCGTGGATGAACCGCATCCACGTTTGAGCGGCGTTAGATAATCCGAATGGCATAAATACAAATTCGAAAGTTCCGAAGTTTGTAATTATTGCCGTCTTATGCCTGTCGGCACGATGGATACGAATATGATGGTAAGCTCTTTGAATATCCAGCTTTGTGAAAATTGTTTTGCGTTTGATATTTTCGTTAAAACTTGTCAAACTTGGAATAGAGTATCGGTAGGGTCGAGTTTGTTTGTTTAGAGCACGAAAATCACCGCAAGGACAACACGAGTTCGTGTCTTTATTGGAAACCATGTGCAATGTAGAAGACTAGTTTGATTTTGAAGGGATAATAATACCTGATCGAGCATATATTGAAATTTTGTTTTTCAGCTTCAGATTGTTGTGGATTTAACTTTCACGCTCGAGCATGTACCGGAGGATCAAATGTTTCAATGTAATGAAAAGTATTGTGTTTAATTTTTTTCATTAAATGGTCGGGATCTCGTAAGATCAGAAAATCTTGTAGGATGGCAGCATATTCCGAATCAAGTGATGTGGCTCAAGGCATAATCTGTGGTGTAGAACCAGTAAGACGTTCTCCTTTCGTGTGGATAATTTTGTCAAAGGATCGATAAGACGCTTGTTTTTTATGACGATTATTAATCTGTAATTGAAAAAATCGGAATCAATAATCGTGTGTTAACATTTGCCATTATGAAATTCCACGGAAATGATCGTAATAAATTTAAATCTAGTTTAAGTAATTTTTGGTCGTAAGTTTTGATCTTAGAATCATTGGCTGCAAAAAGTTCAAATTTATTTGGTTTCATATTTTTGTTTGGTTTCGGAATAATGCTGACGTCTGCACCTGAATCAGTTAAATAACGTTGAGATTGGTACGTTAGCCAAAAACAAATAAGCGACTTTTTTTGGCGAGCGCATTCACATCACTACAAGACACCGCTGTAGTCATGTTTCCAAGTTTTCCGACTGAGAGTTAGGTCTATCACGGGATTGACGATGTAAGAAGTCGCAAGGTGGGCACAGTTACGGGTGGTCGCACTATAAAGTTTGTGATAATAACAAATAGAATCACATGGTTTGTTATTCTATTCCTATTTCGCGTGCGCGACGATGACTTCCGACGAAAGAATTGTTTATTTCGGGACCGCGACTTACGAAATATTTGAAGTTTTAATTCTACAATTTATTTGGCTAATTCTTGAATTTCAGCGGATGTGTTGGGTTCAGGTGCAGACGTGGCGGAATAAACCGCAGTGAGCAAAGCAACGTCTGCGATTTCGGCTAATTTATCAAAAGTTTCCATGGAAATTGAAAGTACAGCCTGAATTTGGGATGGGAGACGCTGTAACCATAGATTTTTTAGAAATTCATCTTGTAGTTGACCACCGAACAGTTCCTTCATCTTTCGTGGCAAGTGGCTTGGTTT
This sequence comes from Trichonephila clavipes, assembly GCA_019973935.1. Taxonomy (NCBI): domain Eukaryota; kingdom Metazoa; phylum Arthropoda; class Arachnida; order Araneae; family Nephilidae; genus Trichonephila; species Trichonephila clavipes. The sequence continues at coordinate 211,802 of BMAU01000623.1, forward strand.
ATCATCGCCTAATTATAATTTGGTTAAAAGTTATTTTTATTCTTTGGTGTTCCGAATCCACAAATTCGCTAATTAAGCGATCGGCCAACGTTTTGCATTTATTTGCTGCCGAAGGTGAAAGAATAATATCGGAAACATGGGAAAGTGTTTCCGAATCCAACGAAGAAACGAGCGCTGCATATTTTGTTTCATCTTGAGTAATTTGATTCAAAACGAAAGAACTGTCACATTGTCGAATCCAAAGCGCGACATTATTTCGCCAAAACACTGGAAGGCGTAACGCGATTCTTCCAACATTAGAAGAATTTTCCCCCGTAGGTGACGTCATGTTTGTAAGCAAAACAGCAAGCCAGAGGGGTCAGGGAGAAAGAACGCGATAAAAAAATGAACCGAAACACCACTTGACTAACGAAAGAATGCACGCGAATTGAGAGGCAATATATCATACAGAAATGAAACATGAATGCACATTACGTGTAAATAATACAACATATATTAAATGTGAAGGAAGTAAGAGAAAAGAAGCTGACATACATTATCGCGAAAGAAAAAAAAGCAAAATGACATTCGCAATAAGTATATTGAGGAGTTTAGCACAAAGAAACAAGGCGTGACTAAAAATGCACTTACTTGTGATTTCTTAGCCATCCGAAACTTTTAGGGATGAATTAACGCGCAGAAGGTGCTTCAGTCACCATTATGGTAGTGACTTGGTCTGTTATATTTTAGTGTCTTTTTTTGCTTAAGTTAACACCAGCGGATAACATAAAACACACATGTATTTATCTCGAGAACGGCAAGACCCTCTGTGGCTCATTGTCTCGGAGTAACTACTCAAAACTGAACCAGTAGGGTTGCCAGATACAATATAAAATATATACAATGAAATGCTAGAGCCTGCCGCCACATATATATAGATTTATATTAATTGTAACTATTGAATAAAAAGTAGCTAAAATTAAATTTTTCTTTGTTGATCAAAGTAGCAATTGACTCAAAAAAAATTTTTATATTACTTGTTCCTTGATAAGTCACATCTTTTTATATTTTTAACAAGAAAAAATTTCATTTTCAAATTCGTTATCTTGAACATAGTTCTCGATTCTTTCATCCAGAGAAAATTCCGACATATTTTGGTCAAGTTGTACCTTTAAGTCTTCCAATATTTCCTGTAATAAATTTGTTTAAACTTTTGACAATACTTTTGTCATCAGCTCTCTTACTATCAGTCTGTTTCTTCTGATTCTCAACTGCAGAACTTTTAGAGAAATATCATCAGACAATGTACTAGGTGCCACAAAAAAGGGAAAACTGCAGTTTATACCAACCTTTTACATTGTTTGTCAACCGAGAGAAAAACCCTATGCATAAAAGGAGAATTCATCCTGGCAGTGGCGCACACAGGAATTTTTCAAGGGGGGTGGACTAGGTGTCCGGGGTCGAAAGTTCACCATTCTTGTATCATGCTCCTTTTGATTTTGTCGATTTTCGGGCACAAAACACAGTAAAAAACTAATTATTGAATAAATAATTAGCATTAATTAATAAAATTAATCATTAATAACAAATAATTAAATTTTACGTACTATGTACTTAGAATTATAATCAATCGAAAAAAAAATCAAGGGCTTTAGGGGGGGTCCGAACCCCTCCCCCTTGTGTGCGCTATTGCACCCTGGTATATACAGTACATCCTGGTAAGAGTAGTAGCCAAAAACGAAACACCAGGATCACAAAGTTCCATAAAAACCTTTGTTGTAATAAATTATTGAAAACATTATGCCTGTTATTCTACACTTGATAAATGCATAGCTAGCCAACTCAAATTTCTATGAAAAGGCGCTTAACCAGAGGTGGATTAAACTAGTTGGAGGCCCCTGGCGGTAAAACGTTTGAGGCCCATACGCTCAAGAGTCAAAAAACCAAAGCAATGAAAATATTTGCTGACTGTAAATTCTCAAAATAAAATGCATAGCTAATAATAAAATTTAACGGTTCAAGAAAAATCTTTTGACTGTATTTTAAAAGCTTCGAGTTTTGCTATACAACTTTACGTCTTGATTTCTCTTTGGCAACGTCATCAATTATTGTTGCCGCATCTGTTTGGTCCAAAGCATCTTGTTCTACGAAAATATTGCCATGTTGCTCAATTTGTCTTTTAACATAAATATTAAAATGTTTAAGACGTTTTAAAATTTAAAAATCTTTCACTTGATGCATTTGACATCAGTATTGTTAAAAAATATTTTTAAAAGTATCTACATTAATAAAGTGACCAGTTTTTTTACAATAAAAAGGAGGACGCGCACGAAACATTTAAGAAAAAGTTACAACGTAAATATTTGAATCATTTTTTAATTCAAATATAAATACGCTAATTACGTTTGCATTCCTTTTAATTATTTACTTAAACGAGTATTTTTCCCATTATATATATATATATATATATATATATATATATATATATATATATATATATATATATATATATACATATTATCAATATATCATTTTCTAATACATCGGAAATTTCGGAGCAAGAAATAACCATTATATTGAGCTTAACAGTAAGTGCTACAGGTAAAGTATCATCAATCAATCTTGATTTCTCACTTGTCCAAAAATCATCCCAACTGAAAAAACTCTTTCAATTTCTGCATTAGTTCCAGGTTAGCACAACGTAAATTGAACAAGAATAACATTATTATCATGTAGAAAGTGTTCATTTTTTAAATGGTTAGTATTTCCACCCAATTTTTATCAATTTCAGCATGCTGATTTACCAATTGTTCCAATTTATTACAATTCAAATATACATTCTGTCTTCTAATTTATTCAAACAGACAATTGTCATTGATTTTAATATCATGCATATCTTTCGATTAAAACTCAACACAATTTTCTATATCTGCCCAATTTACTTGCGATGAAGTCAAAAAAACCTTTGAAAACTTATTTCATGTGATATTTGTTCCAGACCATTCTTTTAGACACATTGAAAACGTGTTTTGTTCATCTCTGAATAGAGATTAACAGATCAGTTTTAAAATATTGAATAGGAGGACACTTTTCGAGGAAGGACAGCACCTATAAAAGGAGGACGGTTGGTCATCTTAACATTAAGAAAAGCCGAGACCTAATTTCTCTTAACACTCGATACACATTTTTAGTGGGATTTTCATTGTGTTATATTTTAAAAATCATCAGAAAAATCATTTTATCTGAGACCCCGTAAAAGGAGACAATAAATACCCCTCAGACCCATCAATTAATATCCATTGAAGAGCAAGACTAAATCCAGCAGCCACATAATTCCGGCTCCAAATATCAAACTCTAGGATAAATTCAACAAAGAATAAATAATAATTTTAAAAACTAAAAAAACAGGCTTTTATTGTGTATCGAACTAATAAATTAAAATAAATTATAGTTTTAAAAAAACTAAAAAACACGCTTTTATAGTGAATTGAACTAAAAAGTAAAAAAATTCTTAATATTAGAATAAAATTATTAACGAGAAAATTATATAATGTCATTATGGTAAAAGCGTGGGGTGGTGATTTGTACTACATTTTTACACTAACTCGGCATTTCGGAATATAACTTATTTATGCGAATGGTACTGTACTTAATTAAAAATGCGAGTTTTGAGGCATAAACATTTATTGTGACTGCTTTGTGCTGTCCCCTTGCAAAAGAATGTACAAGTCTGGGTAAGCGAGGTGAGGGTGACGATCGCAGCGCCAACATCCCGGTCCACGTTGAAATAACATTTCAAGAAACAAATAATGTTACATAGATCATACATAAAAATACAAATAATGAAAAGTTAAGCAAATATGATCAATATGAAAAAAAATTGCACATTAAATTAAACAAAAAATATGAATAAAAATATTAATGCATACATTTTGAATGGTTAATAGACATTTAAACACCTGGTAATAAACAGATTTTAGAAAAATTCCTCTTTTTTTAAAAAAAATACCATGAGGTGTCTTAACTTTAAGAACTCTAACTTTTCCATCTGAACTTTTAACTATCTCTAAAATTCTTCCCATAGGCCATTTGCATGGTGGAAGATTTTCATCTTTTAAAATAACCATTGAATTGGGAGTTACATTTTCCTTTTCAAATTGCCATTTATGTCTAGCCTGTAAATTATTAAGGTAATCTAACCTCCATTTGCACCATATAAATTGAACAAATTTTGTTAATTTTTGCCATTGAGATAAGCGATTGTCTAACTTATCCGTCGTGTCTTGCTCAGGTAAACTTTGAAGAGGTCTACCTATGAGAAAGTGTCCTAGGGTGAGGACAGCAAAATCATTAAAATCAGAGGACATGGGAGTAAGAGGACGACTATTCAAAATACTTTCTATTTGAGTAGTAATTGTAATGAATTGTTCGAATGTTAGACGTGCATCACCTACTGTTCTCTTAAAATGTTATTTCAAAGATTTAACGCCTGCTTCCCAAAGTCCTCCAAAATTGGGTGATCTAGGGGGAATAAATTTCCAAATAATTTCTTCATTTGTTAAATAATTGGCAAGACTATCAGGTGGATTTCTTATCAAATTATTTAAACGTTGCAATTCTCTGCTTGCACCTATAAAATTCATAGCATTATCAGTACAAATTGAAGTACTTTTTCCTCTTCTACTGAAAAGTCGTTTGAGAGTTGTAATCATAGTTTCTGTGGTTAATTCTGTGACAACCTATATATGAATAGCTTTTGTAATAAAGCAAATGAAAATTGCAACATAACATTTATGGTAAACACCTATTCGTTGGCCTTCATATTTAATATAAAAGGGGCCAGTAAAATATGTTCCTACATGAGTAAAAGGAGAACTAGGAGTAACTCTTTCTCTAGGTAAATTTCCCATAATTTGTTCTAAATTCTTAGGTTTGTTTTTGAAACAAACAATACAATTTTGGACGATTTGTCTGGCAGTGTTTCTGCCACCTAATGGCTGGAACTCTTGTCTGACTAGATAAAGTAGGATTTGAGTACCTACGTGCAAATTTTTTAAATGGTAATAATTCATAATTAAAATAGTTAACTTGTGGTTTTTTGGAAGCAAAATGGGAAATTTCTGACTATATGTTAAATTTGAATTACTTAATCTACCACCAACTTTTTAAGTATCTTTTCTTTGTTAAGAAAGGGATTCAAACAAGTTAACTGACCTTTTTTAATGGTTTCCCCATTCCTAAGAATTTTAATTTCTTTGTTAAAAACTGTTACCTGGATCCTTTTAATCAAAAGAAGTTTTGCGTTCTGAAGTTCCTCGTTTGTGAGGGGACCTGAAAGGCGAGATGTATTTTTGACATTATGCAGGAATCTGAAAATATAGCTAAAAATGCGAATTAGATTCACATAATTATTTGTAATATTTACGAATTTAAAAGATCATTTTCAAAGTTAGAGTCCAAGATTGATGTCAAGCTGATATCAGATTGTTTTTTAAGTTCCGACACGTAAAGTTAATCAGAACTGGTAATTGAAGGATCAATAAATTGTTCATGGATGTCTAGATGCTGGGGACCATTCCACCATAGAGTCAATGATGAAAGGTCTTCAGGATTTACACCTCGAGAAATGATATCTGCAGGGTTTTGCGCTGAAGGTAAGTGTTTCTATTCAAAGTTCTTCGTCAGTTTGTATCTTAGAAACTCGATTACCAACGAATGTTTTCAGTTGATTAGCTGGAGTGTTGATCCAGGCAATTGCTATGGTTTAATTGGTATGCAAGATGACTTTAACTAAATGCACCTGTAGAGAAAGGCGAACTTTTTCCACTAATTGAGCCAGCAGCAAACACGCTGAGAGTTCAAGACGAGGAATGAAGTTGACCTTGATTGGTGCGACACGAGATTTGCTGCCAATAAGCTTGGTTGAGGTCGTACCATCTTCTTTGACACTGTGCATGTACACTACAGCTCCGTAGGCTGACTCCGAAGCATCTGCGTATCCTAAAAGCATGAGTTTCACGTAGGAATCTGTAAGAATGTATCAATCTATTTTGAGTTCCTCTAGGGCTTTTAAAGATGACACAAAATTGAGCCACTCTGGTGCGATTGCATCCGGTAATAATCATTCTCAATTCAATTTTCTAAGCCATAATTTTTGTAGAAAGATTTTTGTTGATGACAGGGCCTATTATTCCAAGAGGGTCATAAAGTCTTGCTAGGACGCTTAAAACATCTCGTTTTGTATAAGATGCTATTGAAGGGATTGAGACTTTGAACATGAAATAGTCTCCTGTTGGTTTCCAGCTAATACCAAAGGTTTTTATGGCTGACTCTGCGTTGGTTGAAAAGGAATGCTCTTGATTTGAAGATGAATTAAGCAGCTCCTTCGAATTGGAATTCCATTTATGTAATTTCATTCCACATGTTTCCAGCATATTTTTCAACTGGCATTGTAATTGGCAAGCAGTGTCGAGATTTTGCGCACCCGACACTACATCATCCATGTACACGTCTTGAAGAGCTACTTTGAAAGCTAAGGGAAATCTAGAAGCTTCATCCATAGCTAACTGTTTGAGAGTTCGTATGGCTAAAAAGGGAGCACTGGCGTTCCCATACGTGACAGTTTTCAATCTATTGATGACTGGTTCCTCATAAGCTCCTGTTTTCCCCATAATCCTGAGAAAATCACGTTGAGCTGGATCAATGAGGATTTGTCGGAACATCATCTGGATGTCGGTTGTAAAAGCATATTTGTGTGTGCGAAATCACGTCATGATTTCAAAAATGTGTCTTCCTTCACTTCACCTTTCAAGAGTAGGTCATTTAGGCTTAAACCTGAAGTAGTAGACGCTGAACCATTAAAAACAACTCTTAATTTGGTAGTTGTTTTATCAGGCCGAAAGACTCCATGATGTGGAATATAATAACAAGTATTGTTTGCGGTTGTTTCATCAAAATGTTCCACTTTTTCCATACGCCCCAAGTCTAAGTATTGTTGCATAAATTCCCTATATAAATTTTCCATTTGTTTATCTTTAGATAATCTTCTCCAAAGCTCATCTAGTCTCTTCATTGCTAAATCTTTTGAGTGTCCTAAGCCTTGTATGTCTTTAAATGACATTTGTACTACATATCGACCAGCTTCCTTGCGCGTGTGTCATTTGATAATGATTTTCACAATATTCCTCTTCCTTGCTTAATGGCTTTTGACCTTCGTTAATTGTTCTATCTCCCAAAACTTTTGTAAATTATCATCAATGTTTTGGATTTCTGATATGAAACCGCAATATTGATTTTGTTTGCATGAATGTGTGGTTCCGGTTGCGATGTATCCGAAAACTGATCTGTGAAATACAAGAGTGTTGTCTGATGTGCGAATAATTCCTTCCTTAATTATGTCAAAAAATTCCTCTGCTCCAATTAGCAAACCGATTTTTCCTGGGACACCAAAATTTGAATCTGCTAGTTCCTGAGGTATTTTTAAATTATTGAGGTTTATTTGAGAAACAGGAAGAAAGTCTTTAATTTTTGAGACAACCAGAAAATCTAAAGTTGTAGAAAATGAGCCGTTGCCATTTATTATTGTAGCGTTTAATTTTGACTTGACTGTGGTTTTATTTCCACCTAAGTTTCAAAGCGCGCATGTTTTTGTTTACATCATCAATTAAGCATCTTAAATCTTTTGCTGATTCATTATTTAATTTCACTAGGTTTAAGATTGCCTTTACGGGCGTTTCGACTATTAAACGTTTATTTTCATACCGTTCTTCTAAAGATTTAAATAAAGATTCAAATGAATCGCTAATAGTCTCTAAATTCTTTGCTTCTGATGTTCATGCTGCTTCAAGATAATGCAATTTTTGCTCTGGGGAATGTTGCGAATTTGTTGAGATAATGTTATTAAATTGTATCTTAAAGTTGCTCTATTCTTCATATTTTCCAGAAAACTTTGGTAAGGGGATTTCTGGGAGATTTATTGGTAATTGTGGTCGTTTTTGATCTGGCCATACTTGTGTTGAATTTGGAACATTTAAATTGCATTCACGACGTTTTATGTATGATTTAATTTTATACTTTATGCTAATAATTTTTTTCGAAGATTCTTCGGATGCGTTAATTTCAGTATCGAACTCAGGAGCCTCTACTATTAAATTTTCCATTTCTGAATTAAGTTGTTTCAATGAGAGTTCTTTTTCGATTAGTTGATCTTGTAATTCTAAGATATTATCTACGTCATCACTGTTATTTTCAATCTAATTTTTGTATTTTCGT
>BMAU01000627.1:0-85368 GCA_019973935.1 Trichonephila clavipes
TTTATTGTGTTGAGTCAAAACACCTTGAATTTAGATTCACTTTTTCTATAATAAATGGAATTGCATTAACTTTGATTTTTTTTTAAGAAAATTAACATGCTTTAGTAGAAACTACTTTATGTTTTCTTTTAATATTGTTTTATTGTAAATAATCATTTCTGCAATTTTAGCTTAATATTAGGAACTTCAAAGAATAAAAAAAACCTTTAAAACGTTTATACCGTATTTGCACAAACTAGATGGTAAATTATTTTTTCACCCAGTGCTTGCTAATACAAAGCTGTTTCCCCTTTTTTAAGTATTTTTGTTGTTGTGCAGAGGACTAATATTTTCAAAATCCTCATTTGAGCATTTACGATACTGCTCTTTCATTTATAAAACTGCATATATGTTTGAAAAACATGAAAAGAATAAGGAGAAAAAAAATCGTGTGTGTGTGTGAAGAGTCAATTCAGAAATACTGCATGCTAGTTTGATTCACAACTAGCTGAAAATCAATGCTTTATTCCATGGCATGGTTAATATATATAAACAAAACAAATAACTAAATTCACATAAAGTAAAATATTAGTAACTTCATATTTATACAGTTATGCAATTCTAAAACTCCTAAATTTAGGACGAGGGAGGGGAAGCAGAGGCGTACACAGACTTTTATATATGGTAGGGGGTAATATACATATAGATTTTAAAAAACACGCAGATGAAATCGCAGTGGTGTAATATGTATGCTAAAAATTAAAAATCTGTTTATCTATGAGGGGGGAGGGAGGTTGAACTCCCAAACCCCACCGTTGTGTGCTCCACTAGAAAAAAATACGTTTTTATAATCTTTAACGTCACAATATTGATATTGCATTTTTAACATAATATATTACATATCACATCGAAGTTGTTATATATCATAACAACATGAATAAGCACATTAATAAAACAGTTAAAAGTATCTTATGTTCTACATCACATGTATCTTAATTACTAACTAATACACTCATATACATGTTTAATATTTCCACAAGCTCGACTTTCGGGTAATTTGAGTTCGAGGGCACAGAGGGTGTTCCATGCTATATTGATTTTAAAGAGATGCTATTTCTGTATTTGGATGTCTTCTGTGTCACCATCAATTTGTATGCATTCTAAAACATCGAAACAGGCTTGCTCTGAAAAAATTAGCGGTCAAAATATTTTTTTCACCAGCATGTAACGAAACAGTCATTGAAACCTAGTTTCATCTTTTTTCCTAGAAAAGTTTATGATGCTTTTAAGATCTGGTGATGTAGATTTCTGTTACATTTCGTATGAAAATACTTATTTTTTTGGCTGAAAATTAAGACTTTTCTGGAAGAAGTAAAAAATTTATAGTCGTTACACAGTTTTAGTATAATATAAATGCAAGAAAAAATTATGCGTGTTTTGTGGAGATAATGATAATATTCGAGTGATAAAAATAAATAATTTCTTTGTAGATTTGCTTTTATGCACATTCTAAAGAAGTTCGGTTTTCCTTCATTTTTTTCTGATATGCACTGCTGACTACTTTTTTCCCTTCTAAAATTTGTTCCTAAAACATGTCAACAGCTGATTCAAATCATTGTTATAGCTTCGATTTAAACTTTTAAATTCATTTCAGTTTATTTATTGGTTCCAGTGTTCATCTGACTGTAGGTGAAAAGCGCTTCATTTTATTGCTTTGAATTCAACTTTTTGTTTTTCACTTCTTTTCACTTAGAAATTTGTTTCATAATAATTTCGGTTTTTTTTCTTTTATTAAAAGTTTTCTATAAAATTATGGTGGGATTTTATATTTGGAAACAAACACAAAAGTCAAATTTCTCCAAGATCGAAAAGTATTGCTTTATTTGAGAATTTAGTGTTCCATTTTCATGTTTAACTTGCTTCTAAAAATAATAGAAGTTTCAAACAGTTTGTTTTCTTAATGTTCATCTGGTTGCACTGTTTCATATATGAATAATTCAGTAACTTCTTAAAATTTCACATTATTTAGGAATTCATTTTCTCATAATTGGCTTGCTTCTAAATATATTAGAAACTTCAAATAGTTCGTTTTCTTAACGTTCATCCAATTGCACTGTTTCATCTATGAACCAGACAATAACTTCTTGTAACTTCGCATAATTATTCTGGAATTCGTTTTCACATTTAACTTGAGTCTTAAAGTGTAGTTTGATTCTTTAATATCTGATTGAACTGCTTCATACATGAGCCAAACGATAACGTCCATTGAACAACACATGATTGTTTTTGGAACTAAACAGTAGCATGAGCTTATCTGTTAGGTAGATTTATATCTTGAAGAAGGACATAAAAACCCGTGATTTTGTTAGGAAGAGAGAAAGGACTGTAGAGTTCACATTCTTATAATCTCTCCTTTTTATTTTCAAATTGTTCGAGCACCACATTCCTCATATGTGGATTAAATAGCTGTGGCTTCGAAAATTTCGTATTAATTTCTTTTGGGGAATTCTTTCTTATCAAAGTGAATTGTTTTTTGAAAGAATTGCTTTCTTCTCATACGAGAATCAATATATAAGTCATTATAAGTTCACTTTTCTCCCCGGCTTTACGTTCGTTCGCACAAGAAATGTCAAATTTTAAGTCGAGGTAATGATGCTTGTCACTAGTTAACTGAAATTGTTTCTTTCGAAATTTTATGCTCTCAGTGAAAATAGTGGATGCTTGAATTAAATGTAGTCCTCTTTATCTTCTATGGGAATCTTTTCAAAAAGTATTCATTTAAAACATTAAAATTTTTCCAAAAGCTGAAAATTTAAAAAACTCAGCACCAGGAGTTATGTGAAAATTAAAATGTGTAGCACCACTCTTGAAAACAAGAATTGAAATTCTCATTTGTAAAGGAGATTCTTTAAGAGTTGGCAGGAAAGATTTCACAAGTGAATTCTAACTCTATTTCATTGAAGTGGCTACCTAGAATTAAAAAAAACCCGATTCAGAGTGAATATAAAATAATATGCATAATATACATAATAACGGCATAATACAATAACATTAATGTAAACAATTAAAGTGTATAATTCAGTTATTTCATAATAAAACAAAGTATTTTATAAAATAACTAGACAAGTCAGTTAAAGTATATAATAGATGAAAAATTCCATACTTAGTTATTCTATGAAATAACTAATGATAGACCGTTAAAGTGAAAAATAAACAATTTCAAAGGTATTTTATAAATTAAGTGATCATAAATAGCTAAGAAACAAATCCCGAAAAATACACTTTATTCTTATTGCGGATGATTAAATGACAAATAATAAGGAAAGGCAGATGATATAATTTATATTATTGCTCACATATTGCTAACAATAGTTAAACAGAAAGGGAAAAAAGAATATGTTGCAGAAATAGTTATATTTAAACACACATTATCAAAAAATACAAGCTGCGAATAAAAATTGTTGTTTCATAAAAACATCGTGTGTGTAAACTTTTTTAAACAAAAATGTAGGAGAATGTTAATCTAAATTTTTTATGATATACCTTTATTTTACTTTTCATTACTTATTAAAGCAAGAATTGCTGTGATGACACTTTGAATTGCACTGCGTATTATTTTTGAAACAAGCACATTTTTTATGATTACACATTTTTTTACACGAACACTTTTAAATCCTTATCCAGTGCCACAGCTTTGAACTGTTGCAACACAAAGAAGCGTTGTGACAATATTCGGAACTTTTTCAAATAGAATTAATTCTCACTCACATGTACTGAACTGATGCAATCTCTTGTTCCTAATCAGAAAAATCCTTACCTAAAGCAGCTATAAACGGTTCAAATCTGACTACAAACCTCTAGAAACATTTCAAATCTGATTAAAAGCCGCTAGAAATGGTTCAAAGAGCTTTCACGTGCCGTATTTCATACTTGAACGATCAAGTAATCGTTATTCTATAAATACCTAGTTAAAGCGTAAAATTCAACAATTTAACATAATTTTAACTGACTTGTTCATGACATACCTAGTTATTCTATGAAATAAAGGATTTCACACTGAAATGGTAACATATATATAAATGCATTCGTGAATAGTCCTGACAAGAGAATAGTCGAGTAGGAAAATGAATTAATTAGCGTAATTTATATAAAGCGTAAGGGAGAGACCATTTAGCGCAGGGATACTCAGCCTTTTTTTCTGCTGGGCCGCATACATATGTCAGCTGTTTTATGCTGGCCGCATACATATGTTAGTTATTTCACGCGGGCCGCAACATGGGGATAAATGGGGCAGGGGGAGGGGGAGAGAAATTCTTTATAACCAAGATAACATTTTAAATTTAAAAAGTGGAGAATTGATCAAAATATTATAACTTCTGTTACGCCTTTTTTTTATTATTATTTTTTATATTTTTCATTTTTGTCACTAACACTAAATTAAAAGCATTTAAGAAACACTCCTTCCCAATTTCTGCATCAATAAACGGTTTCATATGATTACCAGTAATATAACAAACTTCATGGGATGCTTTTGTGATATTACCAATTTGTACACAATTGTGTTTGTTTTCACAATATACGCAATGGGAAGAATAATAGGGAATTATTATCACAAGATGAAATGAAACAAAATAATAGTTATTTTTTTTATTGAAATTACGCAGTTAGTTTTGGGCGAGAAAAGCTTAGCGCCAGTCATTCGCTGAGCAACGCTTGTGTAAGCTATTGAGAGATCCTTTTTCTTGGAATCGCGAATAAATCTATCAAAATATAGGTTTCAATCCTTTGAACGCGAGAAAAGAAATGAGACTGGTGGTTAGAAAAATGATATTCGTAATAAAGATTTAGAGAAAAATATATAAGATTTTAGAATTTATATAAATTACTGTTACTGAAAGTGTACTATATATATATATTGTAAAAATTCTTTTATTGATTATATATATATTATATATATATATATATATATATATATATATATATATATATATATATATATGTATAAATATAAAAGTATATTTATATATCGTACTATCTTAACTATTTTTATTGATTTTTTTTTATGTTGGTTTGAAATTTTTTACTAATTTTTTATTACAACAAATATTTTTTGTAGTACTGCTGTCTGAACTGTAATATGAATAGCACAATTTTTTTTATAAGAGCTTATTATACGAAATAGAATAACACAAACCTTACAAATAGGATACATTTAACATGCTTTTACTGTTAATGTTTAAACATCAACATTTTATTGGTCAGCCATTTGCTGTAACTACGGTTCTACATTTTTTTGGCATAAAATACATCAATTGCACAAGAAAATTTTTTGTGACCACATGATTAAAAAAAAAAATTAAAGTTTTAATCAACTCACATTTTTTTTAAGGTTTTTTCTTCGAAATATAATCAATTTTATGCCATAGGTTCCTTATAGTATTATGATCTGGAAACTGTCCTAGTCAGTTCCTTCTAATGACAGTTTTGTCTTAAAACCATTTCTGGACCTCATTTGCACAGAGGCAGGGAGTCTTATTGTTCTGAAAAAGATCTCTCGCTTTTGGTAGCAATTTATTTTTTAGCATTCTGAATTATTTTGTAGTATTCCTTGTTCTCTTCTTCGGATGTGAAGTCTTCCAACGCAAGAAGACAGGCAGCTCCATATCATTATTTTCGTCATGGGCTTTATTTTTGGCTTCAGACACTTAGAGCTGGATTCTTAATGAGTAAATTGGCTTACATAGGCGCTATTTTTGTTACCTTGTGATATCCCCCCTCTTGGAAGAATATCTCTCGGAGTATCAGCGTGAGCTAGAGGCGTAGGATTAACGGAAGAACTAGAGGCATACATAATCTTAATATGTCTTTATTAAGATTTTTAAATTAAACTTCTAACAAATGAAATTATAATAATTAATGTGAGAGAATCTACGATGGCAAAATACGCAACACACAATATATATAGATAATAACGACTTAACCTAACTCGGACAAATATCAATAACTGAATTGCCTAAACTCAATTCCAATACAATCACTGATTCTAATATTAAATAGTCAATACTACCTTGTTGCAGTCTGAAGAATCAATCACTAATATCATAAAGGCAATCTTGTATTTACTTGCGTGCACTTATATGCACCTTGGTTCTCTATATCTTTATCTCTTATAACGTCTAATCACCGCCACGTAACCTTATCCAAACTTGAAACATGAACTATATTAACATTCCTCTACTTGCCATCAACTGCCACAAATTGCCATCAATTGCCATACATTGCCATCTCGCTTACTCTAAGTTCCGATATTTAAATGCTTTCTAATTTGCATCTTTCATTCACACTTCACTTCTTGGATTTGGTTGGAAAAGAGTTGCCATTAATTCTGGCCTAAAGAACCCAAAAGACATGTTAAAGAAAAGACGCGTGAGCCCGTCACAACCTGAAATGCAAAACTGACTTTCATCACCAAATATTGCCTTTCCTAAGTCATTAACAGTGTATTACGAATGATTCCTAGCCCACGCCAATCAGTCAGTAATGGTTTTGGGCAAAATTTGAAGCCTTGTAATTCAATTTCTAGCAGTTTTTCTCGCACAATACATGGACAGAGATTTACATTCATTATCAGAAATCATTATTTCAAAGTTTGTGTTGGATTAAGTTGACTATTTTTAGGAAAATCGTATATGTAATACCTTTCCTTACATAAAGTTTTTTTTCTTTCGTGTCGTCCAGATCGTTTCTGTTCGCCATAGGACTTGTATCGGAATATTTTTTCAACGTTCTCACGACTATAGAAAGACCATATGGTACTTCAGTAGCAATGTGGTACATAGAACAACCTTCTTTCTTCAAAAGTATTATTTTGCGTCTTTCATTATAAGGCAAAAAGGAAAATTTAGCCATAATCCCAATATTATTCATCTACGCACTTCAAATTGCAACAGCCAACCCTTTCAATACGCTAACACGCGTTGCACACATTCTGTTTTCACCCCTTTCCCACTATTAGTCCCTAATTGGTTGAAATAATGGAGGATTTAATTGGTTAAAAAAACAATAACATTATAACAGTTGCCTTGTGCTTGTCCTATCATGTTTTTTCAAAATACCGATAATGCTATTTACTTTGCATAAATTCTACAAATAGATTTGGAATCAGCATGCAAAAATACATTAGAACCAATAACAAATGTTAAGATAGTACGATAAAATTTGGTAACGAAAAATTTTATAAAAACTACGCAAAAAATTGAGTGTGTTTAGGACTTTTTGCCGTCACTGTGTGTGTATGTACATACATATGTATATATATATATATATATATATATATATATATTCTAATAAAACCATTTTCCACGTGACTTATTCTTTAAGCCTTACTTTCAATTTTTGTGAAATTCTGAACAATGGTTTCCGATTTAAGAGGTTCAAAAATAATTAATATCTCAAGTGGTTGACAATATATAACATTCTCTCCAGGTAATTACATTCCATTTAAAAAATATGTAATTAAAAATAATTAAGTAATATAAAAAAGTTTTAAAGTCAATTCCTACTTAGGTCAACAAAGAAAATTTTTATTTTAGTTACTTTTTTATTAAATACACTCAGGAACATTGAAAATAGCGACCCAAGAAGGAAGCTAAGTACAATCGCGAAACTTTGCAAATAAGTACAGCGTAATGTGATATGCAAATGATCCCAGTTTTGTGCCCATACGCATGCTCATACATGCCGAGGTGGCGCTACAATCAGGAAGAGGGTGCAATATAAGCCAGCGTAAATTCGAAGATTCATAAACGTGACGATTACCCGCCGATTGTAGGAAGATTTTGGTAAGCGAAACATGTGCCAGGTAAACGTGCTAGAAGACATTTCTCACAGTTAAGCGAGTTTGAGAGAGGCATGATCATCGGGGTGAAAACTGCAGGCTGGTCGACGTGCCGTGTTGCTGGCCAGGTGGATCGTTCGGAGTGTGCCGTTAGAAATTGTTGGGAGCCGTGGACACGAGAAGGTACCCACGCGCGGAAAACCGGGTCTGGAGCGACCAGGAAGACCACGAGGAGAGAGGATCGAAGGATCGTGCGGCAAGCACTTGTGGACCCCACAGTGACTCGTTCAACGATACGAGCAGACGTAGGCGTAGCAATTGTTCCACAAACAATTTCCAGACACTTTGAAGAAGCAAATCTTAAATCAAAGCGCCCTTTACGTGCACTCCCTTTAACACTGGAACATCGGCAACTGCGTCTACAGTGGTGCCAAGCCATATCAATGTGGAATGTCACAGATTGGTAAAAGGTTGTGTTTAGTGATGAATCTCGGTTTGTTTTGGGGACAGATGATAACTGTGTACGGGTGTGGAGACGCCCTGGTGAGCCGTACAATTCCCCCACACTGTTCTACGTCACACTGCCCGCACAGCTGGTGTAATGGTCTGGGGGGGCATAGCCTATGATAGCCGGTCCACTTTAATTGTGATGCGTGGAACCTTAACGGGCCAACGTTACGTTGATGATGTTCTTCGACCTCATGTAGGACCTTTCTTAAATGGTCTATCAGGGGCAATTTTCCAGCAAGATAATGCTCGTCCGCATACAGCAAGAGTTGCTCAAGACTTCCTACGTCATTTCAGACTCTTCCATGGCCGGCCCGCTCCCCGATTTGTCCCCTGTAGAGCACGTGTGGGATCAGCTAAAACGGCAGATGTCATCGTGTCACACTATACATGATTTAGAGTTGGCTGTTCAAGATTTGTGGGCCCATCTGCCTCAGGACAACATAAGGTGTCTAATCAACTCAATGCCGGACCGTGTGATGGCATGTATTGCAGCTGGAGTTGGTCCAACGCGCTATTGAAGTTGCCCAGTATTTGTGTCGTTGCACACCCTGTATTCGTTTAATTGTCTTGTTTTTGAGATCAAGTGAATCTCTCATCTGTGTCATTATGTGTATTAAATTTCATTTCAATCCGATGCTTTCTTCTTGGGTCGCTATTTTCAATGTTCCTGAGTGTAATTACAATTAATACAAATATTTATGTACATATGACAGAATCACAATATTAAATTGCAAAATAGGAAGAGATTTTCCTTTCTATTTAGGGCTTTGGATAAATATTTTTGTTTGTTACTATTTATTCATTTATCACATTCTCAGAAATTAGACCATCCCAGGTAGGATTCGAACCCACGACCTTTTTATTAGAAGTCCAACACGCGCGTTAGCCATTGGTCTACAGGGACACAGTGAGCCGTTTTCCTTTTTATATATGGTGTTGCACTATTATTTTTGTTACTATTTATTCATTATTCAAATTAAATTAATGAATTAATATTTGAAAAAACTGTATTAACAGCAAGTTTTAAAAAATGTATTTGAACTTGAGTAGATATATAAACAATATTTTATTAACGGATGAAAATTTTAACGATACATTACAGTGGTGGCCAAAATTGTGGACTCTTTTTAAAATTGTTTGGGTTTTTAAGTTTGTATGCTTATAGAAGATTTTGCAATACACAAATTGCTAAGTATTTTATATCATTTTAAAGACAATTTAATCGTGAATTCAATTAAAAAAAACAATAAATTCAAATATTTGCAACACACAAAAAATTGTGCTGCAATAATTGTCTATATAAATTAGATTTTGACGATAGCAGTGAGTTATCAGAGTTTAGTGAGGTTGCCTTTATTCTTTATTACAGATTCACATCGATATTTCTTTGAGCCGAAAATAGTTTTAAACTCTTCCTTCATTATTACATGATGCCAGGGAACAATGGGCTCAATTCATGAAGTCACATGATAAAAACAAATACGTGTTTTCGATTGAATTCAAAACAAACATTATGTTCAAGCACGCGCAGTGGGCACCGTGCGGCGGTGATTAAGTGTATTTACCGAAACGAGGATTAAGAGTTTTCAGAGTGTGTGTGGGAGATCAGACGAGCGAGAGCGCAGAATTACGGTGCCCATCGTAAGTGTTCCGACATTCTCCCCGAGCAACCGAGTGTGAAAATAAAGGAGTATTTTCAACATCCTCGTCTGGTTTCCTGAGAGCAAACACATAGGGACCACTCCCCAACATGGTCCGTCGAGCCGAAGAAGTGAACTATTCAAGGTGACGTGTGTTGTGTTTTTATTATTATAAATTGAGGACTAAATTAAATTTAGAAAAATGTTTAAGAACTACCGTAAGGAAGATATTAGGATCGTAGCTCTTGAACTTTGTGAGACTGTTGCTGAAAAAGTAACTATCGTTGAGTTAACTGAAATTATTAAAGAAAATAAATATTTTAAAGAGGATGATGAATTTGTTAAAGAAATAATTCAATATACGGTCGAGGACCGTAAGAAAGCGGAGGAAGACCGTAAGAGAGCAGAGGAAGACCGTAAGAGAGCAGAGGAAGACCGTAAGAGAGCAGAGGAAGACCGTAAGCGAGTGCGACTAGAGGAAGACCGTAAAAAAGAAGCGGAAAATAGGTTACGAGAAAAGGAGCTTGAACTTGCACGTTTAAATGTTAGAGTTAATTCAGATAACGAGATCAGGTGAGGGTTGTAACTCGCTGCATGCGTTGGTGAAACGTGTTTGAATCCTAACGGTGAAGGTGCCTAATAGACCTGAAGGTTGGGCCTTCTTTTTCGCTTCGTTAGAAAGAGCCTTTGTATAAAAAAATGTGCCCCAGAAATTCAAGTCGGAGATTCTATTAAATTTGTTGGGAGAAAAAGCTTCAAATGTGTTAACATATGTTAAAGATGACGAGCTTAACAATTATGAACAACTAAAATCATTAATACTAAGAGAATATGAGCTAAGTGCAAATCAATTCCTTGAACAATTTAAAAAAGCTACGCGTCATCCAAATGAAACATATATTCAATATACTTCTCGCTTAATTACCAATTTGCAGTATTACTTAAAATTAAGGAAGGTCTCTGATTTTGACAACTTAAACGATCTTATTGTGTCCGACAAAATTTTCAGTTCACTTGAAAAAGAGGTAGCGTCACACATTTCCGTTCGAGCAGGAAATTATTGGTTTAGCCCACTAGAGCTTGCCAAAGATATAGACTTGTATAACACTTCTCGGGGAAAGAGCTTAAATCCTTTGCAGAATGTCCTTCCTAGAAATAATCCAGTGAAAAACGCGTCAAGGGTATTTTTGAGTGAGATTAAAGATTCTAAATGTATTTGTTGCGCTGAATCGCATCCATTATATAAGTATGCAGTGTATTTAAAACTTCCCATAAATAAGAGAATTGATCTGATTAAAACTAATAACCTTTGCTTTAATTGCCTTTCTACATCTCATAGAGCGAAAGACTGTAAATCGAGATTTGTTTGCTCTGAGTATCAAAAGAGACATCATAAAACGATACATTATACAGCCCAAAACCAGGAAGTAACGAATTCCACCTTTGAACCTCTTAACACATCAGCGCCAGTCTTTGAGCCGCGAGTAGAAACTCAAAACTTACTAACCGCAACGAGTATAAACAGAAAAAAATGTGTTTTGCTAAGCTCAGCAATTTGTTATATAAAATGTGAAAATGGTTTATTCCCAGTCAAAGCAATTCTAGACAGTGGAAGTACCTCGAACTTTTTAACGAGGAGCTTATGCGATTTAATTGTATTGAAAAAATACAAAACTAATGTTTGGGTTTCGGGACTAAACAAAACATTAATTACAATAGACTCGCGCGTTTCAGTATCTATTAGCAATAAAGAAGGGAGTTACATTAAAACATTAGACTTTTTTTTTTGGTACCAACAATAACGGAAGATCTTGTTCCAACAACGAAAATCGATTGTAATCGGAATAATATTCCCAATCTTAAATTAGCTGACAAAAATTTCAATATTCCAGAGCGCGTGCAAATGCTATTAGGCGCAGAAGTATTTTATGAATTAATGTTACCCGGACAGTTCAAGATGAAGGGTTCAAATGTTATTTTTCAAAACACTGTTTTCGGATTTATCGTTTCCAGATCTACTTCTTCAGACGCGCAGGGAAAAGAACATTGTGGGTTTATTCAGGCTGCGGATAATCTAGAGCATTCAATTAAGATGTTTTGGGAAATCGAAAATGTAGAAACCGATTCTGTTAAAACCAGTGCATTAGATATTTGCGAAGACCATTTTAAAAACACTCATTCGAGAGATGACCAGGGAAGATATACGGTGGCGATGTCATTAAAAGAGAATCCTTCATGTCTTGGTGAATCCAGACAAACCGTGATTCAGAGATTAAATTCCTTGTGGAAACGACTAAGTAGAGATAAAGAATATTTGTCCCTGTGTGAGAAATTTTTACAGGAATATGAGGATTTGGGCCACATGAAGGAAATCCAGGCGGATGGATCTGGAGTTTCATTTTACATGCCACACCATGGTGCTTATCACACCGAAAAGTCTACAACTAAACTGAAAACTGTTTTTAATGCATCAAGTCTTTCAACTAGTGGGAAATCTTTAAATTCAATTCAATTTAATGGCGGACTGATCCAAGAAGACCTCTTTTCCATTATGATTCGCTTCCGAAAGCACAAGTATGCCTTTACTTCAGATATAGAGAAAATGTTTCGCATGATAAACATACATCTGGAGCTAACGTGTTTGCAAAGAATTCTAAGGAAGAAGGGCATAGGAGAGCCAATAAAAACGTACGAGTTAACTACAGTAACCTACGGCACAGTTAGCGCACCTTATCTAGCCACGAGAACTTTGAAGTAGTTAGCGATGGATGAAGCTAATAATTTTCCTTTAGCAGCTCCTGTGGTGATGAGTGACTGCTACATGGATGACATACTATCGGGATCCGAGAGTATAGAAGAGGTAATCGAGTTGCAGCATCAATTAATAGAAATGTTCAAGACCGCAGGGATGCATTTTCATAAGTGGTGTGGAAATTTACCCGAGATAACTTCCAATCTTCCACAAGAGTATGCTTTCTTGGAGTCTGATGAGACTAAAGCGCTAGGAATAATTTGGGGAATCCTAAGTTAGACTGTTTCCTTTTCAGAATAGAGCAACAAAGGCCAACTTCATTCACCAAAAGAATGGTTTTGTCTACTATTGCAAGAATCTTTGACCCTTTGTGTCTCCTCGGACCGATCATAACTTGGGCAAAGATATTTATGAAAAGATTGTGGTTGCTGGAATTGGAATGGAGTGATGAACTTCCTTTTAAAGAAGAAAGGAGTGGCGTCGATTTATCGACTCTTTGGAAGCCGTGAATAACATCTCTATTGACAGATGTATTGTGATTCATAGCGTGGAGAGCTTTGAGTTACATGCATTTAGCGACGCATCGGAAAATGCGTATGGTTTATCCATTTATCTCAAGTCTATATGTGCCCTTGGAGAAGTCAAAGTGTGTCTCGTAACGAGTAAAAGCCGAGTGTCGCCTCTGAAGCAGATTTCCATTCCAAGACTTGAACTGTGTGGGGCAGTTCTTGCCGCTAAATTGATGAAGAAGGTGAAGGAGGCATTGAATCTTCAGATTGCAGCTGTGCATTTTTGGTCGGATTCGAGTATTGTGATTGCATGGATACATCGAGAATCAAGAGAATTGAAGACGTTCGTGGCTAATCGAGTGTCTAAGATTCATCAACTAAGTTCCCGTGACCAGTGGCATCACATTGCATCAGAACAGAATCCTGCAGATGTGTTATCTAGAGGACTACTTCCTGAGGAGCTTCGTGACGACTCTCTCGACTCGACTCATGGTCCTGAGCTTCTTCTACAGAGTGCTTATTCAACCATTATCATTTCAGAACCAACCCAGAGAGATGACTTTGACTGCGAACTAAGGGTGTCTGAGAGAACTCTGGAGACTTCATTGCTGAATTCCAAGAACTTTGACTTTTTCAACCATCTTATGGACTTTTTTAATAATTATTTTAAAATAATACATATTGTTTCTTATATTTATAGATTTATTGAAAATTACAGATCCAAGGTGGAAAAGAGGGCACCTTTAACTACAAGTGAGGTAAATGATGCAGAAACCTGGCTTATTAAACAGGACCAGAGTGGCATTAACTTAAGCGACCTTTCAGGTAATCTTAAATCTTTGAACATATTCCAGGATGATAAAGGAATCCTGAGAGTTGGTGGAAGGCTGGAAAAAGCTGCCATACCTTACAGCCAAAAGCATCCAGCTATACTGGCTAAAAATTCTAAATTGAGTAAAATATATTTCATAACTTTGCATAAGAAATTATTTCACGTTGGTCTACAAGGACTGCTGTATGCAGTAAGATTGAGATTTTGGGCTTTAGGAGGTAGAGAGAAACCTAGCTAGGAAAACGGTTCATATTTGTGTGGTGTGTTTCAAGTGTAAACCAATCCCCTCTTCTCAAATAATGGGCAATCTTCCTTATGAAAGAGTGAATATGGTCCCTCAATTCAGTATAACTGGACTAGATTTGGGAGGTTCATATTTTGTAACTTACAAACACCAGAAAAAGGGCGTTTTGAATTAAATTTATGTTTGTGTGTGCATTTGCTTTGTGACTAGTACCATTCACCTAGAAATTCTTTCCGATTTGACTTCGTATGCAAGAATTGCGACCCTTAAGAGATTCATGTCTAGGCGAGGAAAATGTTCCAAAATTTTTACGGATAATGCAACAAATTTTGTTGGTGCGAATTCTCAACTAAAGGCATTTTATAAGACCCTTAACTTTCCAGATCAAAATCGGGTGGCATATTTCACGGAGGAAGGTATTGAATGGAATTTTATTCCACCAAGGGCCCCACATATGGGAGGCGGGCATAAAGTCTGTGAAATATCACCTAAAACGAGCACTGGGAAGATCCCGACTCACATACGAGGAGTTTGAAACAGTGATTATCCAGGTGGAAGGAATTTTAAATTCCAGGCCCCCTACACCAATATCCAATGATTTTGATAACTTTGAGGTATTAACGCCTGCACATTTCTTGATTGGTAGATCAATTAATTCTATTCTTGAGCCCCCCTAGTAATTAATATTAGTGACAATAGATTAAGCCG
Organism: Trichonephila clavipes; assembly: GCA_019973935.1. Lineage (NCBI taxonomy): Eukaryota > Metazoa > Arthropoda > Arachnida > Araneae > Nephilidae > Trichonephila > Trichonephila clavipes. The sequence continues at coordinate 15,012 of BMAU01000627.1, forward strand.
TTGGCAGAAAACAACAAAGGTAATTCAGATAGTTTGGAAAAAACGGAGTACCGATTATCTGAATACTCTCCAACAGAGAGGAAAGTGGATGATCGAGAAGGACAATGTAATGTGTGGTACAATGGTAATTGTAAAGAAAGATTTTACACCAGTTTGCAACTGGCTTTTAGGGCGCGTCGTTGAGGTCTATCATGGTTCTGATGGTAAAGTGAGAACAGTCTGAATTAAAACAAAGATAGGAGAATTTAAGAGGCCCATAACTAAGATCTGTATTCTACCTATAGATGTAAATAGTTAAGGTCAATTTCCATTTAAGAAATTATGTGTTTATCTTTAAATTGTGCTATTGTAATTTTAACTTGCTTTTTTGTACTGAAAATTTATAGTACCTTATATATATATATATATAATAATTTTGAAAGCAATTGTGTAATTTTTGTGAAACTGTATTGTGCTATTGTTGAATATTAATATTGCAAGGCCGGGGGGTATGTTCGAGCATGCGCAGTGGGCGCCGTGCGGCGGTGATTAAGTGTATTTAGAGAAACGAGGATTAAGAGTTTTCAGAGTGTGTATGGGAGATCAGACGAGCGAGAGCGCAGAATCACGGTGCCCATCGTAAGTGTTCCGACATACTCCCCGAGCAACCGAGTGTGAAAATAAAAATTTTTTTCAATATCCTCGTCTGGTTTCCTGAGAGCAAACACATAGGGACAACTCCCCAACACATTAAACTAATTGTACGTGTTGTTCTATTTGTAAAACTCAGATAAAATTTCAAATTTCATATTTGGGTAAAGATGTTGAAATGTTAGAAAAAAAGTTATTCAAAAAGGTTTTTTAAAATTAAAAAAAAGTCGTATTTTATGGTTATACTTTTAAATAAAATGCATTTTGTATACAATGTACTTTTTAAGAGAAAGTTTCCGCAAAGAGCAAAACTTGGCAACACCAGAGCCAGAACTGACAATGACCTCTAATAAAAGAGTAGATTGGACACATGTGTGACAAGAAAGTGGTATTTCCTATGCTAAAATTACATAACAGGAGGGTAGTTCAGTGACTACATTTGGAGACTGAAAAATTTGCTTAAGATGTCAGGAGACAAATTTAAAAGAAAAAGCAGGAAATGGCCGAAAAAGGTGCACCACATCTGTTAATGACGGAAGAGCAAAAATACTATGTCTCAGAGATAAAAAAGAATTTCATGGACACCCATCAGAAGTGATCTGAATGATGTTGGTGTTTCTGCCAGTTCAAAAACAATCAAGAGAAGATTAGCAGATGTAAGACTAAAATGTAGAATTCCAGGAAAAAAGCCGTATCTCAATTTATAGCAGCGCTAAAATGAACTACAGTGGGCAATGAAGCTCATTAATTGGACAAAGGAGTACTGGTCACAAGTTATATAAAAGGACGAAACTAAAATATCGTTATTTGGTAGTGATAGCCTAAAATATGTAAGACGTAGAATTGCAGAAATGCTACATCCTGACTGCATCCAGAAACTGTGAAGTACCCACATATTTTTATCATTTAGTCATGCATATCAGCAGATGGTATTGGTCGTCTTCATATCATCGACGGAACACTGAATGTCATTACCACCATTGTAGAACCCAAACTTCTGTCTTCCATCAGGGACCTATTTACCAACACTGCTTCATTTATTTTGGAGCAAGATTCTGCTTCTTGCCCCACAGTAAAGTAATTGAAAGACTTTTACCATTCTAAGATCATTGAGTTGTTGTCCTGGCAAGGAAACCTTACCTCGATCCTATCGAAAACTTGTGGCATCGTCGTTTGAAAACTCTTGTCCGAATGAGGTACCCATGAAATAAAAAGGAACTAATTGAGGATATAATTGTTTCCTGGCATCATGTAATAACGAAGGAAGAGTTTAACACTATTTCTAGCTCAATGAAACATCGATGTGAAGCTTTAATGATGAATAAATGCAATCTCACTAAGATCTGATAACTCACGGTTATCATCAGTATTTAATGTATATCGAGAGTTATTTCTGCATAACTTCTTTTGTGTTGCAAATATTTAAATTTTGCTTTTTGTATTGAATTTAGTATTAAATTCCCTTTAAAATGATATGAAATATTTTGTGCAATGTAAAATTTTCTATAGGCATACAAACTTAAAAAATATAACATTTTAAAAAAGTGTCCACAATTTGGCCCACCACTGTATATAGGGAGAGTGCGAAATAAGAGTACAAATTGAAAAAATAAATACTTTTTTGGGATTGTATTAGCATGTGAAATATTTTAAACGTGTTGATTTCTTATGTTCTGAAACCCATGAATTTCCAAATTTTCATGCAATTTATTTCTAATACTTAAAGGAATATTAGAAGCCGAAAATTCGTGTTGGAAATGCTCAACTTTAGGGACTCTATTAATTTACTATTACTAATCATCAATTCGCGTTTATCACTCAGTATTTGAAAGGGAAAATGTCATGAATATTTAGTTTTTGTTCTTGAACTCACAACATTAAATCAACATAATTTTTTTTAAGTTTAAATAATAGTATTTAAGTTAAAACGAATATGAGAGAAAAACTTTGTTAAAAAATTATAGGGTAAAAACATGTTAAGCGTATTGCATATTAATCATTTGTAAAATTCTGTATACTCCTAAAAGCTTTTAGCAAATATGTTTAGAATTAATGATCACAGATGGAACAAAACTTGAAACATGAACTATTTAGAGCAGTGGTTCTTAAACTTTCGATAACCGCTGCCTCCCTCCCCCATTCACTTATTAGCTTGACATCACGGACTCCCAAGATTTTGAATCTCGGAAAAGACGTGGATGTTTGTAAATGTATAGAACATAGTAATGCAACGCCCGGTTAACTTAATGTTAAATTGATTAATTTATTTCTTATTATCCATTTTATAATACCCAGGTTCTAATTTATCATTTGGCGTCACACTATAGTTTAATTTAAACATTAGATTTTAAAGACAAATAAAACAGGACACTAAATTAAAAAGCCGTTCTTTAAATTAACACTTAATTTATTTACAAAACATTTAAATTACGTTAAATACTAAGGATATACATGATTACTTAACTGAATTAGGATCTGAGAGAGAAGGAACATGGTGTGTGCCATCTCGGGAGTCTCCAACCTCGGCATTTTGTCAAAGGGTCGTCAGACCAAAATCGGTGATAAAATTTGTGTCAGAGAGTGACTAAATTCGTCGTGCATGCGCTTATATTTCGCGGCGGTTTACCTCTGTATTCTGGAGAGGATTCTTTTTCGAAACACAATCAGCTTTTCTGATTGGTCTGAAGTCAGCGGAGGGATATCTTCCCGCGGTCCATGACTCCCCAAAACGCGGGAAATTCCCAAAAACATCCCATACCATGATGTATTTATGGGTACATTGCCTTCTTCCAGGCGTGGGAAATGCGTCACCCTTTTCGGTGGGGTGAGAGGCACTCCCAGAAATTCCTCTGCTTGTAAACAACAACAGGGCCGATATACAAATTACTGTTGTAATCCTTATGGAAAGGCGGCCCCCCATCACTCCTCCCCTCTCTCAGATTAACAAAACCAAAATGAATAATAATAAAAAAAAAATTTCAGTAAGCAAACGAAATACAGAATTGGCCTAGCGTCGGCAAATGTCTATGTCAAGAACAAAATTTGTAGACTCCTGGTTCACTATCAGCTGTCCACGTCTTATGAGGGGTTCTGTCCATGTTCATCCATGATGTTGGCAGCTCCATCGTCGCTCAGATATTGCTAAAGAAATCTGCTATACTGCAAAAAAAAATAACAGAAACTTTGTCTCCCAGGGAAACCATATTAGTAATGAAACAACAGTTATGAGAAAAAAAAATTAAACTTGGCCCTTTGTGACCACACTTGAAGACTCCAAGCACCAATTTCCAACTCCTCTCACCGCTCATAAAATGAAAATAAGAATGTTAAAAAAATACAATCAATTTCTGAAGTTCCTAACCTATTCCGTGAGGGAAAACCAAATGAACTATCAACAACTACAATGACGTTAATGTACGAAGAGGAGAAAAAAAAATTTTACTGAATGGATCACCCAAACAATTCACAAAAACATCAGACACAGACTGACAAATAGAAATAATTAAACAATCACAAAGAATCGTGTGCCACTAAATAATAAAAAATATTAAGACAAATAACACGTAAGAATACAAAATTGGCGTATGTAACAACTGCGCAACTAATAAAACAACACTTAGGAGTGTTGAACAAAATACATTGATAAGAAATAAACGCCAGTGAAAACATTTACATACAATTCAAGCGTGGCGCTCAGAAACAGACACTTCATAATCGTTTAACATCGAAATCTTGACACGACCAATGTGAAGTGAAAGTCCCAGACCATCAAAAAAAAAAAAAAAAAAAAAACTAGCAGAACTCTTTACATACTCAAGCGTAAAAAATTTCAATGGTTCACTAAGAGCATTGATAATATTTAATGAAAATAATTAAGTAAAAGTAAAAAAAATTAGAGATTGAAACGATGAGTGTGCATAAGTGGAGAAAAAAAAAATTTTGTAACTTCATAGAATGCTTGGTAGCCTAAGAAATTAAAAAATTCACTAAAAGCATTGGTTACAAATAAAAGTTTTAAAAAAATTTAACGGAATTAATTCAGATTTGCAAATTAAAATTTTATAAATTAACTAATCGTATAAATGATAAAAAAAAATTTATAACCTGCAAGAATGCTGAGTAGCCTAAGGAATTTTAAAAGAAAACTTCACTACGAGCATTGGTTACAAATAAAATTAAGAAAAAAAATTACTGTGATTAAATTTAGAATCGCAAACTGTGAGTGCGCATGTGATCAGTATGCACCCCACTGTTTACAAATGCAACAAAAAAAAAAAAAACATGCCATTCCCTGCGCAAACGATTTGCTGCATGCCGCAAACGCCAGCACAAGAGATAGAATGAATTTAAGATAAAAAAAAATTTTGCAAATCCGATTGTAAAAAAAAATAACTATAACGATTAATATTGTTTAAAAGAAACTTTAAAAAAGAAAAAAAAATTTCTTCCACATTCAATACATTTGAATTTCCATTTGAGAAATGAATTCCAGAAATCACAAGTGCAGTTGAAAATTTCAGAAAAAAAAATTTAAAACATAAAATTGATATGCAACCCAAGTCATATGAGGCGATACATACAGAGTAAAGTAATTTAACTAAAAGAAAATTATTGCAAGTGTTACACAGAATTAAACAGTTTCCAATATAAAAAAAATATCGCTTAACTAATCAACATAACTTTTTAACAATCCTCGTAATACAATGTATCCACAAGTCCAAATAATATAAAAAAACTAAAATTGTTTCACTATACGCGCAACAAATATACAAACACGAAAAAAAAAAAAAACACAAGATCCTCGATTTACAACAATACCGCTAACTCAATTCATCGAAAATCCTCTAATTAATAACTCAAGTACAATTCTATAACAACAACCTAAAATTCTCAGTAACCTTAAAATGATTCCTCGATAATCCAAAATTGCCTTTACCTCAGATCGTTCACATCTTATGCCTCAACAACACTAACTAAACTCATCTGCAACTACCGAATAATCAATTGACTGCTCCACAATACCATTAACTAAAACCATCTATGCTCCTCAGCTTATGTACACAAAATCTCACATACCCAATAACACTAACTAGACTTATCTTCAACTTTCAAATAATTAATCGACTTCTCCACAATACCATGAACTAAAACCATCTATGCTCATCAACTTATTTACTCAAAATCATACTTATTAACTAGAAATATCTTCAACTTTCAAATAATTAATCGACTTCTCCACAATATCAATAACCAAAACCCATCTTAGCTCATCAACTTATTCACAAAAATCTCGCATAATCCTCCACTCGAACTTTCCTAAATGCATCTCAAAACATTCCTAAATATACCACACAACCATTAATTCAACTTATCCATGTTCATCAACTATTTACTCGGAACTGTACCAAATCATTAACTCAAATTATCCTATCTACATCAAAACAACTTTCTCAATTATACCGTATAATTATATCAACTCAATATTTCCTTTGCCCAAAATCCGTAACTCAAAATATCCTTCTGTACATCAAACAATTTTCTCAAATAAACCATGACTTTCCCTTCAATTCAATTATCCATTTCCATAAAAAAAAAAAAACAACCATCGAATAAACGTACACCTTGAACACAAACTCAACTATCTCCATAAAAAAAAAAAAAAAAAAAAAACCTTCCCAACCATTCAACAAATTCATCAGTGCAAACTTTATCGATCTCCTTCAAATAACTGTCTCAAATATTCCACGAAATCTTATAACTCAAACTTATGTAACTCCTTACAAGTAGTGAAACAACAACAAAAAAAAATTCACACCCAATCCTATTCCAACATTTCCAAACTCTCATAGCAACAGCACCGTAACTGAAAAACAGGAAACAAGGGGGAAAGAAACGAAAACCCATCGGAAAACAAATTGTCGGGCATCACGGAGCGTCGAGACAGGCCATAAATTCTGAAAACCCACCACACCGCGTGGACATGCCGAAGAATTTCACCAATGTGGCTGACAGGTTAAGAATCAGGCTCCACCCCCAACGCGAGACCTCTTTTTTGGGGGGGTCACACAACAAAAAAAAAAAATTGCGGCTGAGTCACCGGAATTGGACTTCATGCCGTCTCAATGTCAGCCTTGATTCGAGACTTCTGTGGGGGGGGGTCCCACAAGAAAAAAGTCGGCGGAGTCACCGGAATTGGACTTCACGCCGTTTCCATGTCCCGCCTTTATGACGGCCATCCGAGAGCAGAAGAAGAAGCAATTAAAATAACTGTACCGTACCAATCTGTGCTTGCTGGTCATGAAATGCAGGTTGGTATACTGAAACCTTACGAGGAAGACAGAAGAAATTCAGCAGCTCTCCTAAAAGTTGGGATGCCATATAATAACCGTATAGAAAATATCCAAAAGAAATGTCCCCCCACTGAAAGATTAAGACTTCTAACTAAAAGGGATCTTCATAATGTAAGTCGGGATTTTGAAGTGGATAAAAGTATTTTACATGTAGAAGATGCGGTTTCTGTTGATCTACAAAATAAAAAAAAAATCGGCGGAGTCACCGGAATTGGACCTCACGCCGTTTCCCCCATCACTCAAGCGCAAAAGATAATTAAAAACGATAACTCTTTCACTCCATTTCCATTCATCGACCATCAAGCGGAGAAAAAAAAAAAAACCGTCCAACAGATGACTGACTCCCTGTCAGTATGCTCATGGTCTCAAACCCGCTTTCCAGTAGGCCCATCAACAGCCAAGAGAAGAATTGTGCGAAACTCTGGTCCACTTGTAAATTGGAGCACAATTCCACAACTGAAGATGAAATGTCCACACTAAACAAACCAACTGATCCCTCCAACTACACCAACAAGAGAAGAAGAAAACCATAACCAAATAACAAGCAGACCTACTTATTAAAATCCAGAACAATAAATTAAATCAACATCAACACTCAGTTAAATAATCTACCCGCACTGACATAAATCAACACATGTAAGCCTAGCCCCAACGAGAAAAAAAATACAATATCGACCGACCAAAAATCAAAATTCTTAGTAGTTTAGCACACAACCGAGACACACTTATTGACTGCAAATTCATTTAACAACCACAGTTAATCTAAACCAACAGAAATACTATCTCGACAAACAAAACCTTCAATTCCTAGTACAGTTTAGCACACAAGCGAGACACAATGATTGACTGCACATTAATTTAAGAACCACAATTAATCTAAACCAACAGAAATACTATCTCGACAAACAAAACCTTCAATTCCTAGTACAGTTTAGCACAAGCGAGACAATGATTGACTGCACATTAATTTAACAACCACAATTAATCGAAACCAACAGAAATACTATCTCGACAAACAAAACCTTCAATTCCTAGTACAGTTTAGCACACAAGCGAGACACAATGATTGACTGCACATTAATTTAACAACCACAATTAATCTAAACCAACAGAAATACTATCTCGACAAACAAAACCTTCAATTCCTAGTACAGTTTAGCACAAGCGAGACAATGATTGACTGCACATTAATTTAACAACCACAATTTTAATCTAAACCCCTGAACAAAAACCACAAAAAAAAAAAATTCCAAATCTATAGCAAAACAAACAACGCAGAAATTAGAAGAGCATTAAAACACCTAACGGCAACACAAAAAAAAATTTTAAGTCAAAGTTAGCAATCATCTCACATAAAAAAAAAAAAAAACATGCGCGGGAAAAAAAAATATTAAAGTTTCAACCTAATATCTTATAGAAAATATTCAAACAACCATCTCTATCCATATCTTAACAAGCATAAATTCCAATGTTATCATCATTTAGTAATACACAACCACTTAAAATTAATACACCAACACAATTTAGCAATAAAATTGATTCTAACAAAATGCTGCTACCAAAAATTAATCTTCTATGCAAAAATAAAAATTTAACCAGAAAGTACAGTTATAAACAATCAATTCAGCATAAACTAAACAATTCAATAAAGGAACCTTTTATATGAAAAAATTATTGAAATTCTAGATAATAATCACAAAACAAATTATGTAATAGGGAAAAAAAAATTTAAAATATGTATGTATCATAACAACATTCAAATTTCATGACAGGTGTCCAGAGACCCCAAAATTTGACCTTTGTCACAAACATAAATTAAAGCTTAAAATTACTAAAATTAAAAAATTGACGTACGTACATCATTATCATTGAATAACACTTGCATTACAAATTTATTTAAGATATTGCACAAAACACACAGCATGAAAATATTTTATCTAGAGTTAAAATTGATATTAACCACAAACAACACTATGTCATTTAAGCATAAAATCAAGACATAAAACAAACTGCATAAAAAAAAATTTAACTGGAATTCATTAAATAACAGGAAATCATTAAATAAATGAGTACAAAATTTGATATAACTAAAAAAAAACATAAAACATAGCATGAAACAAGGTGCAACTATGAGACAGGTATCATTCAATGCGTGCTCTCGAAATGACGAAGCGTAAAATTGTAAAAAAAAAAAAATTAAGTCTCCCTCAAATATTTTAGCGCAGAAACGTATTTAACGAGCCGAATTACCTGCACGAGCCCTTAAATTATACCGTGGACTTGGAACAATACCCTTAACCTCCGTCTCGTCTGGTTGTAAATCATCCAAATTTTTCAAATGCAAATATGAAAATCTCTTAATAAATGGAATCATCCGATTGACATGCGTGTTAAATCTTTTCCTCAATTGTTCTACATGTTGCACCCTATAATTGACATTAGAAAAACGCTCTATCACTCTGTAAGGACCTTCGAACTTAGGTCTGAGTTTTGGAGATAAATTAGATTTAATGTTAGGCGTCTTTATAAAACACAAGGACCCGATCTTGTAATCGTAATGATGTTGTTTTGTCGCTCTCGTACTCAATTCAACATGTGATGCCTCCTGATCCTTTAGATTATTTAAAACTTTATTGAAAGTATGCTCCAAAGACGGTAAAAGTTTCTCGACATATTCATACTTATTTTGTGGTGTATCAGAATTCTTTTCGTAAGTGTAGGATAATCGAATATCTCTGCCATGCTCTAGGAAAAAGGGAGATGTGTATGTAGCTTCATGGATCGCTGAATTTAATGCTAACATGGTGTGCGGGAGTTGATCATCCCAATCGTTTGTGTTTTGTGAAATTGATGCAAGGATATTGGCTAGCGATTGATTGGGTTTCTCTACCCTACCGTTGACGTGAGCGGAATAACTTGATATGTGCCTTTTTTGAATACCCATGACTCTGCAAAATTCAACAAATTCGGAACTCTTAAAATATGTAGCGTTATCTACGACTAATTTATGTGGGCAACCCCTGTGTACAATGTAATTATCAAAGAAAGCTTTTGAAATCGTACTGGACCTAGTATCCGGAAGTGGAACGATGTGAATATATTTTGTGAATGCATCTATCATAGATAAAACATAGCTATTACCTTTAAGCGTGGTTTTTAAGGGACCGAAAATATCCATATGACACGTTTCTCCTGGTTCAGTACTTTGTTCAACAAGTTGATGGGGTGCAGGCGGGATTTTAAAGGCGTTTTTTCGAGATAAACATATGGTACAAGAACGAACAAAATTTTTAGTATCTTTATACATATTGTGCCAAAAGAAGTTCTCGCTGAGTCGATGATAAGTTTTAAAAAATTTAAGATGTCCTCCATATTCTGAATGAACTGATTCGAGAATTTTAGCTTTTAGACAATGTGGAATGCAAACCTGCTTTCTAGTGGTGTTAGACCTGGGTGATCTCGAGGGGCGCTTGGACAAATGACATAACAAACCTTCCCCATTAATAAAATAGTTGCTGATTTGTGGGCTAACATCATTTTGATCAATTTTTTGTATGATAGTGCTTAAAACAGAATCTTCGCGTTGCATATTAATAAGATCTTTAGAGTCCGGTAAAGCTATTGTGATGTTGTTAATATAACGAGAAAGATGATCTGCGACTGAATTTAAGGATCCCCTGATGTAGTGTATGTCGTAATTAAATTCTTCCAGAGCCAATTTCCAACGCAAAATTTTGGAAGAGGGATTTTTATTAGAAAGAAATCCCGCGAGAGGCTTATGATCGGTAAAAACTTTAAATTTTCTGCCTAACAAGAAAGGTCTAAAAAAATTTAATGCTGTATATATCGCGAAAAATTCTAAAACCGTTGCGTTATATTTCGATTGTGATGGATTTAATTTCTTAGAAAAAAAAATATAAAGGTTTGACTTCAGAGTTAGGATATTTTTGTTCTAAAACTGCCCCTATGCCGCGAGAAGAAGCATCCGTTGTTATTTGTAACTCCGCGTTTTGATCAGGTAGAGCCAAGACCGGTGGATTCAATATGGCTTTCTTAATATCATCAAATGCCTCCTGCGTTTCGGATGTCCACTCAAATGGAGTGTCTTTTCTCAATAGATTCGTTAAGGGAAGTGCACGTTTCGCGAAATTCTTGATATATCTCCTGTAAAAATTACAGCACCCTAAAAAAGATTTAATTTGTTTTTGATCCTTTGGAACTGGAAACTCATTAATTGATACGGACTTATCTTTATCTATAAGAATGCCTTCCGGCGTTACCACAAACCCTAAAAATTTACAACTTTTCGTTAAAAACTGACATTTACTCGGATTAAATTTTAAGTGAATTCTTTCAAAGCGTTCAAAAACCTTACCCAGTAGTTCAAAATGTTCATCTATAGTTTTAGTGAATAAAATAATGTCATCTATATAAACCAAAGCTCCGTGGTGTAATAAATCTCCTAGGACCTCCTGTGCGATTGATTGAAAAGCTTTAGGCGAGTTTTTTAAACCGAAACATAATCTGTTAAATTGATATTTATCACCGTCGGGAGTAGAGAATGCCGTCTTATGCCTGTCCGCAAAGTGTAGTGGAATTTGATTAAATGCTGACTTCATGTCTAACGCCGAAAAATAGTTTGAACCTGAAATTTCATGTAAGATGTCGTCCAATGTTGGAATGACAAAATCCTGAGTCACAGTTATTTCGTTGAGTTTCCGAAAATCTAAAACTAGGCGCCATTTTTCTTTCTGTTTGACAAACAATGCCGGAGTATTATACTGAGAATTGATTTCGAAATAATTCCCGCCTTTTCTAAATCTGCTATTTGACGTCGAAATTCGTTTCTTAAATTGAATGGAATCTTATAAATTGGACATTTAATGGGATAATCGTGTTGTAAACTGATTCTGTGGTGCTCCGTAACGGCTGCGGATAATTCTACCGTAGAGCGAGCGAAAGCACTTTTGTGCGAAATTAAAAGTTGAAATAATCTGTTTTTGATTTTATTGTCCAAACCTGAAAGATTGAAATCTTTCTCCGTGAGTGGGGGTAAAATATCTTGAGAAACCGGAAAATCAGAAGAAAAGTCTTCGTAATTATTGACTGTAATTATTTTCATGTTCTTGTTAAGGGTGATTATGTTATCTGAATCGTTTCTAATTTCTAAGATGGTGTCATTTGTCTGTGGATCAATTTTAATTTGCGAATTGGTTAAATGAATGTTTTTATTTCGTAGCTTTGCTGAACTCCGAATAGTGGCCAGTGACGTCGAATTAGGTAATGTTTCAACATGTATGCGAACATTTGTGACCGAATGGGGACCCACACACGTTTTGTGTTTTAAAAATCCATTTATAAAGTTACTCTGTACCACTCGCGTGGGGAGTGAATAATGAATAAGCGGAATTGAAAAATTATGAATTAATAAACGGTTTTTTCCTATATCTAAAACTGCATCCCATACTTTCAAAAAATCGTATCCCAAAATAGCGCAATAATTATCGTTAATCTCTTGTTTCGTTATAAAAAAAAATATGTCGAAATTGAAATTCCCCCAATGACAATTGTATTTCATAGCAACCGATAATTTCTACCGTGTCTCCGCTTACAGCTTTAATCTGAATTGAAACATTAAATTCCCTAAAGTTATCATTTTTTATTTTAGTGAAAAAGAATTAGACATTAAAGATACGGATGCACCTGTGTCAATTAAAATTCTAAACTTGTGATGTTTAATGTTAGCATTTATGATCGGTAGATCGAATATTTTATCTCGAGATTGAATCGGAGAAAACCGCTCCTCTACCGAATGAAAAAATCTAAATACGGCTTTCTCCACGGGAGTTTAAATTCTGATTTGTGCGAAAACGTTGAAAACCCCTATTCTCAGAATTTGTGTGTGTCGCTCTCACTGAATGCCTGGGGGCTGCGTAATTGTCGCGGAGAGTAGATTCCCTGAAATGTACATGCCTCCCTCCTGGCCTGGGGCTACTTGAAGAAGAATACTCGCTTGCGGCATTTCTCCGGGGGGGCTGGTAACGGGCAGCGCGTTCGTCCCTCTGTCTCTTCCTACATTCCGCCTGTCTGTGTCCTTGAATACCACAATAGAAGCACTTGAAAACGTTCTCTCTTCTGTTAAAATAGTTCCCACCTGATTTACGAGCTGTAACTGCACTTGCCTCTTGTAGACGGCCGACCCTTAAATTTATTTCTTGTAATCTATCCGCTAATGCTGAAAGAACTGGATTTTCCGTTTGTGCGGACGACAAGCCTGATCTCTCTTCGCTAGCTATTTGATTTAATTTCATGTTCTGCTCTTCTATCAATGCGGCATTGATTGATTCCTCTAAATTCAAAGGATCGCGGGAGAGAACAAATCGGCGTATGTCATTTCTTAAACCACTTATAAACCGAGATTGCAACAATTGGTCATTCGCATTTCTCACCGCGGTATTTTGAGCCGAATTTCCTGACTGGAAAATCTGTGTTCCCAGTTTATTGATGCGTGCTGCAAATTCCTGTACGCTCTCCGAAGGACCCTGGATACACGATGAAAATAATTGGAGACGCGTTGATAAAGGTACAGCTTTTTCGAATCTTCCAATAAGAATTCTTGCGATATCGTTATATTCTGTCAATTGACTATGTGTTGGGTCGGATAGAAAAAATTCCTCAGCTATTCCCGTTAATTTTAATTTTAGAATTGTTACTTTCTCATCGTTTGACCACTTGCCTAAATTCGCAACATCGTTTAATTTTCCCAAGAACCTGCGTATTCCTAACGATTCACCTCCGTCGTACATTGAATTAGATCAATTAGATTAAATTTCTCGAACGCCGTTTGCGTCAAAAGGGGGTCTGATTGTCGTGTACGTGGCATGTTTGTTAATTATTAGTTAAGACCAAAATTTCTAGCGAATCTAATTCACAACGAAAACCGTTAAATTAAAACAAAATTCAAGCACTCGTGCAAGGCAACAGAAATTCATGAACTCTTAAATTTAAATGAAACTTTTAACTAATCGGCTCTCGCGTAAATACATGCATAGAGAAAAAAAATTCACATCAATATTGAAGGAGAAAAAAAAATTAAAGAGCACAAGTACCTGCGTCATCGTTGCACCCCGGACTCTCTGACAAAACTGCAAGAAAAAAAAAAAAATTCACAGTATCAAATTCAAGCAATACATAAAATACACAGTAGCACACGAGATGAAAATTTGTCCTGATGATCCATCAAGAAACGTTTACAAAAAAAATTGTAAAAAAAAATTTCTAACTCAAAGGATGTAAAAAAAAATTTTCTAACGACCAAAAAATTTTAAGATTCTGGTCAACTGGCACCAGATGATGGTGCAAAGAAAGAAAAAAAAATTTAAAATCCTGTCACGGTACCATTATAATGCAACGCCCGGTTAACTTAATGTTAAATTGATTAATTTATTTCTTATTATCCATTTTATAATACCCAGGTTCTAATTTATCATTTGGCGTCACACTATAGTTTACGTTTAAACATTAGATTTTTTAAAGACAAATAAAACAGGACACTAAATTAAAAAGCCGTTCTTTAAATTAACACTTAATTTATTTACAATAAGATTGAAATTATATTAAATACTAAGGATATACATGATTACTTAACTGAATTAGGATCTGAGAGAGAGAGAAAACATGGTGTGTGCCATCTCGGGAGTCTCCAACCGCGGCAATTTTGTCAAAGGGTCGTCAGACCAAAATCGGTGATAAAATTTGTGTCAGAGAGTGACTAAATTCGTCGTGCATGCGCTTATATTTCGCGGCGGTTTACCTCTGTATTCTGGAGAGGATTCTTTTTCGAAACACAATCAGCTTTTCTGATTGGTCTGAAGTCAGCGGAGGGATATCTTCCCGCGGTCCATGACTCCCCCAAAACGCGGGAAATTCCCAAAAACATCCCATACCATGATGTATTTATGGGTACATTGCCTTCTTCCAGGCGTGGGAAATGCGTCACCCTTTTCGGTGGGGTGAGAGGCACTCCCAGAAATTCCTCTGCTTGTAAACAACAACAGGGCCGATATACAAATTACTGTTGTAATCCTTATGGAAAGGCGGCCCCCCATCAATAGGTTCCCAACCTTTTTTGATCCATCATTTCTAGTGGATATTTTGATACTGCCCCCTCCCACTCTAGAGAAATAAGAGCGCACATAATACATGGTGAAAACAAGAATTAAATTTAAAAAATATTCTATTACTAAAAGAATATATTTTTTAACTAGCTGGTATACCCGTTCATCGCACGGGTGAACTGAAAATTAAACAACACAGATTGAAGGATAAAGAAGTTTTTAATGAATTAATTTTACGTGAATTGCAAATTAAACAAAAAAAAAAAGCTTGTTGCATACCTCAGCTAAACAAACAAAAAGAAAGAAAAAAAACACCTTAGTTAAATTTTAAGTATGTAGATCTAATAGCTGATAAAAAGGATTTTTTTATATATTTATAACTCCCCGTAACACTCTTGAGGGTCGATTTTTGAAAATACCTCCCTAAGCTGATTTCTGCTCAGCAAAAATAACACATTGTTAAAAGTTTTGTGTAATGAACGCTTAAAATAGTGTAAATAATTTATATCTGAAAGTGTAATACATTAATATTACTTTCTGTTGTATTTATTTTATGTTAAAATTGTAATATTCGCAAGCAACGCCGCTTCTTAAATTATAATGGCAATTCAATGAAAAGCATAGCGAAATGTTAACGATAGAGTCAAGTTGGAAAATGTCTAGCCACTTTCATAGCTCGAGCTTTATTAGAGCTTTGTAAGACCCGCCGTGTAGAGCAGCGATGCACGTTAATACTTTATCCACCGCATTATGATTTACTTTAGTTTTTTTCATGCAATATTTTTTTTGGATCACTATATTGAAAATTAAGGGATATACATAAACGAAATACTCCACTTTGGGAAATTTAATCCGTTAGAGCTAATAAATTAATTAAAGATATTCCACTGTAAAATTAATTATATACACTGTTCACTTAAAATAATTAGTCAAATTTTTTTCTAAGGTCTTCATTAACATACAAAAACACAAGACACTTAAATTTTGACATAAACTATTTTTTCGGGACAAAAATAATAATCTTTGCTATCCGCTGAAAACTCAATATCTGCCCCTCTAAAATACTCACCATAGAACCCGTGCTGCCATATATCTTGGAAGAGTGGATTTCAAAGAATATTCCTGCTAAGTATTGGTAGAATATTCCTTCTAAGTTGGTGTGGTGTGGTAGTTAGGAGAAGGGGTGCCAGCTCAGGTGTTGTCCATGTCACTTGACTATGGTTCAAAATTACGTGGTCCGTTGCCAAAAGCTGAACAGTGCGACGTTAATATTCACTCACTCCAAAAAATACAGTACAGTAGTTATAGTTATTTTTATACTTAAAAATGCAATATCCGTCTATTCAATTAAAATTATAGCGTTATATATAATTACCTACTAACCACAAACAAACTATGCAAATATGTACAAATTATGTAGAGTGATAGACAAAGTTAATCTACTGTAAGTACCAGAAGCGATAAAAGTATTTATTTTGAAAAAAGATCAATTTCTTGCTACCAAATGTGCATAATAAAATCATAAAAAAAACCATTCAAATAAAGAGAGATTTATAACAACATTTCCCTTCAAAACTTAGTTTTATTCTGAAATAAAAAAAAATTAGGGGTTATGCTGATCACAGGAATTAGTTAGAAGCGAGCGCCTTGCGTAGCCAAAACAAAACGGGTTGCTTCACAAACAATATAGATATATGCTGTGGTGGGCTTTTTTGCAGCGCACGCCAGAATTGCTTACATATGGCAGAATTTTTTCCTACTTACTTGACAAATATCGTTATATTTTGAACAATTCCCACAATATCTTTATAAATTATAGCCTATGTGTTATTCTGATGTATAAGCAATATTACTGTAAAGTTTCATTAAAATCCAAAAAAAAAAATCCATTCAGTTGTTTTTGCGTGAAAGACGGCCAAACATCCTCACAAACTTTCGCATTTATAATATATATATCTAGATTTAATTTTTTTTCAAAGAGAAACTCCCAAGATTTTGAATCTCGGAAAAAGCATGGATATTTGTAAATGTATAGCACATAGGTTTCCAACCTTTTTATATCCATCTTTTCTAGTGGATATTTTGAAACTGCCCCCTCCCACTTAGAGAAGGCGCAGTTTAGCCAAATTTGGCTCTTGCGCCAATAACCCCAAAACTCACTCACTCACCCACTTAGAGAAATAAGAGCGCACACAATACATGGTGAAAATAAGAATTAAATTTAAAAAAAATATTCTATTACTCTAAAAGAATATATTTTTTAATTTAATTTTTTTTCAAAGCCCCCATTTTTTTTTACTTGCAAATCTGAAATAGCTATTGCCACAAATATATTTAAATGTGTAATATTATATATTTTAGTTTTAGATAAGATATTGTTGGAATTGAAATGCTATTGAATTTCTTCTTTATTTAAAAGAGTGCAATAAAAGTTTTAACTTATACCTGTTACAAAGACGCTTTTGAAAGAAAGTTTTGATGATATGAAGTAATTCACAATAAACTATATTGCTTTCAAAATTAAAAAAAAATGGACAGTTCCCAGCCTTTAGAAAATCACATGTTAATTCCTGGTTAGCCTATTTAATTATATTTCTTGGATAATATACGTAATGAAATGCAGTGGGCGAAACATATTTCCTACAGCTCATGAGCAAAGACAACACGTACACTACAGAAATTAAAATTTATATATATATACTATATCATTCAATTTAATGTAGTATTAAATTGAATGTGTTATGTTATCTTTAAAAAATGAATGTAATAAAAAAATGAATGTATTAAAATGAATGTAATGTTATCTTTAAATTTTTCATCCTCTTTCCGAACTACCGAAATATGTGAATTTACATGACAGAAATTATTTAAAAACATACAACCAACATAAGGTAACCAGCATTAAAGTTTGCTTTTGTTAGTACATAATCAGCGTGTGTTTTTTAGTCTTTTTTAGACTATATTTGGTTAATCTGCCGAAGCCCCTCCGTGCCATCTCAACGCCCCCTAATTTTCTCTGAGTCTTTTACTGCCCCCCTGAAAGCCTCAAACGCGCACAAGGGGGCGTTATCGACCACGTTGAGAACCTATGGTATAGTGCCTTCGCGACATAGGGGTACTCTAAATAGCCGTCGAACCACAAGTCCTCTCATGTGGTTGGTGGAAGGAGAAGAGAGGAGGGAGGCCCCCGACAACCTCCAGGGTGTTCTCCCTCAAAATTGGTGTGGAACAGAGCAAAATCGCACTGTCATCTGAATGGTGCTCAAAGCTAAGGCAAAAACGGGCGTAAGAAATTAGCCTATAGCTGCAATGAATTTCACGGGCTTTGATCTGATGTTGCTGTCGATGAGATGGCAGAAGTAACAACAGCAACACATCGGTCCTGGAAAAAATAAAATAAAAATTCCCTAGCTCTTGGATAAGCGAGTACAAGCACATTTTTGAAAATGTAGAAAATTCACAGCCTCCATCACATCATTAGCTACAGTGACCACAAATTTCCCAATTTTATTATTTTTTTTCTCCAACGTCATCTTAAACAGCTGTACTATTAATTGCAGGCACAAGATGAACAAAAAGTTTTGCTGGTTTAGTTAAAATTAACGTAGTTTTTGTGAGTCGGGGTTTGAGAAAGATGACACCTAACTTACACTCCCCGTAAAAAGAAAAGTATTACACACAACCCCAGGCAAGTATCGCAGAAGTTGATTCATTCAGTTAAAATTCCAAAGTGATACAATACTTTTTTTATGCATAACAATCATAGAGATTTTTTTTTATTTGCAGAACATCTTCATTTTAAAAGCATTTAAGTTGGTGTGTATCCGTTGTATTTGTAAACAAAGCAAGACTTGCCGGCTGAAAGTAAAACATGGACTATAACCGCAGTCTGTTGATAAAAAGTGATATTTCACACTTTCTTCAAAGGTGTTCCAGAAGCAAAAACGAAAAAGACGATCGTGTGGGATGGGTTTTAAAGGGATATGGATCCTTATAAATGTAAACCAGATAAACGGCGAAGAAAAATTTCATATTAAAATCTTGGTTGTCCCCATTACCCTAATGAAATGGACGTTCTTATTCTTTTAATTATGAGCATGAAACAAAAATGGATAAAAACAGAAGAAAAATACTTTAAAAGCTAGTTTTGATTTCTCTCTATAGTTAATTTTCTATATATTTATATGAAGTATTGGTATAGGAATAAATATTTATTAAAGTGATTGACTACGTTTAAAGCCGTGGTTTCGAAAAAGCGTATAAATTAATAAATTTTTAAATGTAGTGTCAGTTAAATTAGAATACACATATAATTTTTTTTTTAATATTGTTACAAGAAAAATTCTCTAAATAGAATTTTTTGGCAAAAACAATGAAGAGAAAGAATGAAGTATTTTCAAAACATTCTCATTTTATGGGGGAAAAAAGCTTCTACAATAATAATATTTTGTCTATATGTTGTTAGGACGTTTTGGTGCATAACCCTTTATCTAACGCATTATTATTTACTGCAGTTTTTTTCATGCAATATTTTCTTTTTAATCACTACATTGAAAATTAAGGGATATACATAAATAATATACTCAACTTTGGGAAATTTAATTAGTTAGAGCTATTTAATTAATTAAAGATATTCAACTGTAAAATTAATTATACATACTATTCACTTAAAATAAATAGTCAAATCGTTTTCTGAGATCTTCATTAACACATAAAAAAATAAGACTCTTCTTTTTGACATTCACTATTTTTTCCGAACAAAAATGGCAATCTTTGCAATCCGCTGAAAAAGCCGTCAGCTGAAAACGCAATTTATTCTATAAAACTATTTGCCCTCCCCGCTAAAACACTCATCATATAACTCGTGCTGCCATACATCTTGAAAGAGTGGATCCTGCTAAGTATCGGAAGAGTATTCGTAAAAATAGTTATTCTATGTAATTTTAAAGTGAGTGGGGTACTTATAAGTACCAGCAGTAAATAAAGGGTTAAACTTTATTTTCATCAATACAACTTAAATACTCTGTTAGAATATATTCTTCGTCCAGTGCCAGTTAATCCATTGAGCGCTTGGGAGGGCCCCAGAGGTGTGGAGGGACCCGGATAAGCTGGACTTAACCAGATTTTCTAGTAATAAATTTCGATCCTCCAGTGCCAAGGAGGCCTGTAGACCTTCTGCGCCTAGGGCCCGAAATGAGCTTAAGGGGATAATGGACCTTCTCAACCTCAAATTTTGTTCAAAATTGTGATTTTTATTTTTTATACTAATAATGTTCCTTATATCTCATAGAATAGCCATTTTAAAGAATTTTGTTATTTTAATAAATTATGACAGAATTGTTTTTATTTTACTCAAATAAATGTTTGAAATGCACTTTTCTTAGTTCATAAAATTTCCTTTTCATTGTTACGCAAAATGCTCCTTGCGTTTCAAATTACGTCATATTTCTTTGTAATTTTCACAACTTATGAAAGATGATATAATTCACAAAATTGTGCATTAGTTTTCTAAAAAAATTAACGGATCGTATTTTGTGTTGTTTTGAATACTCTGAATGTGTGGTAAATGGTGAAATATATTTCATATAGTATAGAAAATTTATCTTTTTTCCAATTAAATTTTATTCTGAATTTAAAATCCATGCACAGATATATTTTGCTGTAGTTCATCTATCTATAAAACAAAAATTATGCACATACCTTAAAAACGAATTCGCAAGGAATATTTTTAAAAACAATTTAAAAAAAACAGTTGTTATAATACTTTTTAAAAAATATATATTTAAAAATATGAAATATTATAATCATTTACTATATTGATTCCATTTTCAGCTAATTAAACCAGCAATTTAAGAAATAAGTTTTAAATGGTCTACCGTCTTCTTAAATCGGCACTGCCTTCGTGAGAGAGGAATTCTGGGTAGCCAGAAGAAATGCCAGAAGACCTTTCTTCCGACCAATGAAATGCAACAGGATGTTCTAGAAACCAATGAAGCGTAAGGATCAATAAATTCCGATATGAGCATGCACTACAGCTTCTGTTCCGGGATTGAATCAACATTTTTGAAAAATTCACATTATTTTCAGAGTGTTCAGTCAGTTATTATTTTCAGAAATAATAACGAGTGTGTTTTTTGTTAAAATTTCTTTTATATAAAATAAAATAATAATAAATCCACTTCTAAATTATATATTTCAAAATTTTTTCTTCAATCTCGGAAAAGAATTCGTAGTTATAAACGGGCAAAATTTAATAAAAGAAGCATATTTCATAAAAGGAGAATCTTTTTAACATTCCTTCTTAATTTTTTCCATAAAAAATTGCATTTAAATAAATTTTTTCTTGTAATAATACTCTTAAAAAATTTTATATTTATATTCTAATCAACGGACACGAAAAATATATCAAAAAATTATTCATTTATATTCTTTTTTTAAAATTACTGTTGCGAACATAGTAATTAAAATAACACTAGAATAATGTGTGTAACAAAATAATGTCCTACAATTTTTTTTCGCAGCCCATATTTTAAGTGACTTAAAAGATTAACCTTGGAAGCTTAAAACAAATTAATTCTTGTATTGAGATTTTAGATTAATTTATTCGTAGATAATTCTATAAATGAAATAAAATTAAAAGCATAGAAAAAATTTTTTAATTGTTAAAGGTACAAACAATTGTTTCTTTGTTTTTGCTTTCTATTCTAATTAACTTTTTTTTTAAAAAAAAATCAGAATTTAGAAAACTATAACTGAATACCATTAATATAAAAACTAATTTTTAAATATCATTTTAAATTTATGTCGAAATGCGATAAATATGAGAGTTTAAATACACTATATTGTTTTCTCTGCAATGAAGCACTGTAAAACTTGTTTTTAGCTAGGGCTTTTTCCATTACTTTAAATAATCTGTTATAATATATCTTTGTGTATATACGTCGATTTATCTTAGTGTAGTCATTTGTTTTTCCTCGTCCACTTTTCATCGTTTTTTAATGTACGATAAATGGATCGATAATTAAATATAATAAATTATTATATAAAATCCCTTATAAAAAACCGTGATTCCCGATCGTAAGTTTTGACCTTCAGTATTTTCTGGACTACTAAAAGGATTACATATAATAGGACCTGAATTTAGAATATTTTTTCACATATAAAAAGGCTCCAACACATTAATATTTTAATCTGGCTTCGCTATCCTATTGAGAGCAGCATATTTTATCAAGGTATTAATTTTTATCTCAGCTGATCCATTTTTTCACCCATACCGTAATACTAAATAAGCTTGCACTTTACGTAGTGACGGATCTATTCGCGTACCTTCTTCTGATTCTCTTGGGAAATCTTTGGGCTGTCAAAAAGACACAAGGAAGAAAGAGTTCAAAATACTATTTGTAGATCATCAAACGACAGCAAAACTACAACAACGTGAACATAATATGACAGTTTTTCTGGAAAAAAACGTTCCTGTATTGTTAGCAAAAAGGGTCTGTGATTTATGTCCTTTATTAAGGGCACACACATTTGGAACATTTTCTTTAGTTTTATTGGATTTTTTTCTCAAGTTATCAAAGAAAAATTGAAAAGTCATTGAAAGTAGGTAAGTATATTTTGTCTTAATTAAATTATTCACTGGAATTTTGTGATTTTTATCGTGGATAGTAAAAATAATAAAATAAATTATAGTTTAAAAACAAACTAAAAAAACACGCTTTGTAGTGAATCGAACTAAAAAGTAAAAAAAATATATAAAAATATATACTACTTAAAAGTAACATATACAAAAAAAATTTAATACTTATCTTGTTAATTTGTATGGTTTATAATTATGATCGTATTGTAGCTTTAGCGACAAAGTGCATTACTATTTCATTCAATACATTATTATTGTTTCCGGGGAAGGGTGTCATAAAAATTATGATTGAAAATTGGGTCTCCAGTAGTGAAAGTTTGAGAACCACTGATTTATGGAATATTTTGAAATTTTTAAAAAGTTTTGTTATGAACAGAGATGCATGAATTTCAACATAGCTAATTTTCATGAATATTGAGACATTTTTCTATCTGAAAACATGTTCCGTGTTTAGTTCAGTTTGTCGTACATTTGGCAAAAACTGCCTTAAAGGTATTATGACAGGAAGAATTTAAATATGCAAAACTTTTGGTATGATGCAAATAACTTTTTCATAACTATGTTTACTAATTCATATTTTTTATAATACAGTTTGATTCAAAAGCTTCGAAAAGAACCGAGTAGTAACTGTTTCTTCAGCAAGGATTTCAGAAGGTTCATTTAAGATTCAGGTTCATTTATTAAGTTCCTGAAACACTTAAGAAACTTTGAAGCAGGTAAATTTCATGATGAAAAAGCTGGTAAGCGGAAAAAATGACATTCTTGATAAATCTTTTTTAGTATTAGCTATGTAGCTAACTTATTTAATTAATCTATTAACATTGTAATTTAACTCCCTTTGAGTTATTAGCACTAATATAAATTTAATCCAGTTAGCGAGGAAAGTATCCAAAGTAATTAGAGGCGACGATTTTTTTTCTTGACTCTATTGCACTTCGCAAAACAATTACAAAACAAATTGCAGAAAAAAAATTTCAATTGATGAAAAATACTTTATCGTATTAAACTATAGGTCAATTACTCTTAAACTGTAATATAAACCAGGAGTACGCGATGGACAGATACTTTAAAAAAAAGAGAGGAAGTACCAAATTTAAAGAATTGTTTTCCTTACTCACTCAATCCGGAATTAAATCCAATGCATGGGAATATGCGAAAAAAGATTGGAATCCTATTATATAGTTTTTAGTCATGTTTTTAATTACTTGAACGGACATCATTAGTGCGTAAAACGGTACTGGATGAACTCCGACCATCTTATAAAACAATTAATGGCATTTAAATTGAATGTTTTAAAAGGACTTTCTTAGAGAGGATTGTGTCAAGTATTTGTATTTTGATTTTATGTAATGAACTAGAACATACGAGGGTTGGAGCGTAAGTCATGACAACTATTTTTTTTTTTGTAGATATGCGAACGGATCACAAACGTATATGTGTCGTGTGGAAGTTCTGTAGGCATAGTGTGTATGCAAAAAGTCAGATGGCTCTGTGATAGCTGGTAGTAGCTCATTGAGGGCCGTGAAATCAGTCAGCTGGTGAGTGCCGTGCAAGAGGGAAGTAACCCATGTTGAACACCGCGCTTACATCAAAATATTCGTTCTCCGAGAGAAAAATGCGATGGAATGTCACAGTGAATTAGTGGAAGCCCTTGAAAATAATGCCCTACCATACCGTACAGTAGCACACACACACACACACACACACACACACACACACACACACACACAGGTGGATAGGAAAGTTTCAGTAAGGACGTGTGTCAACCAGTGATGAGCAACGTTCGGGACGACCGGTCAGTGTGCGGACCGACTTGGTACGTGCTGTCATCGAGCAGCTGGATTACATTGAGGGTCTTTAGACTTAGATTTGTCATGTCAACTTTATGTGCACTGTGTTGTCATTCTTTTGCACCGTGAAGGTCATATTGCCCTGTATACTATCGTAATAAATTAGTGTGTTACGATATTTCAGTGCTATCCATAGTCTACACATGTAGTTAACTCGTACCTTGAACTTTCATCTGTATATGTCACATTTTCTATCCAGATTGGTATCTTCGAAAAAAAAATTGGCATGACTTTTGCCCCAACTCTGGTATATATGTTCCAAATCATTTTTTATACTCCTATATTAATTTTAAACATTCAATATGATAACCTAGGAGCTACAGGATTTTAATTCCTTTATATATTTCTAGTATTTCGGAGACGCATTTGATCTATTTATTGGTTCAGGGTGTCTTACTGGGAATCACAAATACACTTCATCCTTATTGTAAAAAAATGTAGTCTCAAAAGTCTGGTGAAAAATGTGGGTCTATCAATAAATTTTATGGATTCAAAATTTGTTAAATTATATAGATCTATATCAAATTAAGAAAAATAAACGATTAAACAATCTATATCGAAAGGTGTCGGAGATTGTAAAATATATCCCATGATCAAGTACAGTTGGACCTGCATTTTTCGAACCTGTATTTTGCAAACTTTTCCTGGTACCAACAACATGTTACTGTTTTCTTCGTAAAATAACCTCCAAATTGCAAAGTGCATTTTCAATTTAACGAATCTTTTTTCTTGAGATACGGTTTTTTTTCTCCCTAGTTTAAAATATTTTTGGACATTTCAAATTATTCTCTCTTTGAATACATTTTATAGTGATCAATGACTTTGAACTGGTTTTACCAGCTGCCTAATTGACCGAGACCAATAAAACTGTCATAGTTTTTCAAACAAAATAAATAGATTTCATCAACAATTAAATTCAATGACGCATGTAAAACGCATGCTTGAAAGTACTGTTTATAAAAAAATGTATGTTAAAAATTACTCGTAGATTTAAACTTAGAAAAGGTCATTAAAATTTATTTATTTTAATATTAAATTATTTACTAATATTGAAAATACATTGCATTCCTATACAACGTTTTCTCTCCTTGTTTTACTTGCAGATTTCTTTTTGATGGGAAGAATATATAAAATATAAGATAACAATTTACACAAAAAAGGTGCAAATCATTACTTTTTTAAAATAATATATAGTGTTTATGATTTAAAATTTTTTTTATGTAGTTCCTAAAGCATATTAAAAGATGAATCTCTATTTAACGAATTTTCTACATAACGAATTTATTTTCGGTATTTAGCTACTTCGTTAAATAGAGGTCCGACTGTATATCGAATTCCATGCTGTCTCATCCCAGTCGTCTTACTTTTCATTGGGAAAGGGAGCAAACGGGGCTCACACAAAATGTTGAAATATTTAAATTTTGTATGATTTTCACACACACACACAAGAAATCAAGTTGAATAATTTTTAACAATATGCATATCATACGTAGAAGACCATTAAAAATATTCAAAATGCGTCTTGAAATTGTTAAGGTATCCGAATACGGTCGGAACCGTGATTTAAAAAAAAGCGCATAAATGGATAATTTTCATGATATTTAGTGTCAATTAGATTAGAATACTTATATAAAATTGTTTTAAGGACATTTTGACAAAAAATATTTATTTACATACAATATTTTGGCAAAAAATTTAGAATATTTTTTTTCAAAATGTTCTCCTTTTGTGAAAAATGCTTGTATTATAATAATATTTTGCCTGAATATAGCTCAGACCTCTGTACAGAGGCTCAACTACGATTTTTGAAAATTTCACATTATTTTCAGAGTTACAACCAATTGAAATAATTATCGGCGTTTTTTTCTTAAAATTTCTCCCCTCTGTTGTCGTAAAACATGGATAAACCCACTTCTAAGTTATATATTTCAAAAATTCTATTTGAGCCTCTGTACAGTGGTCTTAGCTATATACAGGCAAAATATTAGTATAATAGAAGCATTTTTCACTAAAGGCGAATATTTTGAAAATGAGTCGTTCTATGTTCATTTTTTGTCAAAATATTGTACTTAAATAATTTTTTATTGTAATACTATTCTTAAAACAATTTTATATACATTTTCTAATCTAAGTGACACTAAATATCATAAATATTATCCATTTACACGCTTTTGCAAAATCACGGTTCCGAACGCAGTCGGATACCTTAAAGTATTTCATTATTTTTTCTAAGCATATTTAAATTACATCTTGCAATTTAAGATTAAAAAAAGAAAGTTTTAATAAAATTTCTTCCCTTATCTAATCATTAAAAACAGAATTCCGATTCAAAGAGTTTTTAATTGAATCATTATTAAGAAAGAAAGGGAAGATGTCAAACTTAACAGTGTATAGAAACAATATAGTAGAAATAATTCATTCCACCTACGAAAAAAAAAATTAAATGATTTGTTAGATACTAAATTTATAAACAAGTTATCAAGTAAAAGTAAAAGTCGCTTTGAAAATTTTATTTGGAAAATGAAAAGAAAATGTAACTTTTTTAATAAAGAAAATGGAGTATCTAATCAAAATTTGAATTATTGAAAACAAAAAACTAGCCGCCCCCCTTTAAATTTATCTATTTTGATATTTTACCTTTCTTTAACAAACCCTTTAAAGTTACATTATCGAATTTATTTCACTTTACTTTTCAAATGGATTAATTAATAGTTAATATTAGAGTTAATACTAAAGGGTGTTTTTTTAGAGGTATATAGAACTTTGAATTGCAATAAAACAACGATGCATTATTCGATTGACATGATTTTTTTTATTCGAAAAATAATCTTGTGGCATTACATTTTAAATATGACTTCTGGCATATAACTGCCACGGCTGGCTCGGATGTAGTCCAATCTGGACGTCCAATTTTCGATGACATTTTCCAACATTTGTGGCCGTTAATCGGCAATAACACGGCGAATGTTGTCTTCCAAATGGTCAAGCGTTTGTGGCTTATCCGCATAGACCAATGACTTTACATAGCCCCACAGAAAATAGTCTAGCGGTGTTAAATCACAAGATCTTGGAGGCCAATTCACAGGTCCAAAACGTGAAATTAGGCGGTCACCAAACGTGTCTTTCAATAAATCGATTGTGGCACGAGCTGTGTGACATGTTGCGCCGTCTTGTTGGAACCACAGCTCCTGGACATCATGATTGTTCAATTCAGGAATGAAAAAGTTAGTAATCATGGCTCTATACCGATCACCATTGACTGTAACGTTGTGGCCTTCATCGTTTTTGAAGAAGGATTCCACCAGCCCATAAAGCGCACCAAACAGTCAGTTTTTCTGGATGTAACGGTGTTTCGACATACACTTGTGCATTAGCTTCACTCCAAATGCGGCAGTTTTGTTTGTTGACGTAGCCATTCAACCAGAAGTGCGCTTCATCGCTAAACAAAATTCGCTTATGAAAATCGGGAACAACGGCAATCTCGTTTTGGGCCCATTCGACTAATCTATTCAGGCGTGAGTCTATTCATGATGAATTGCCAAACCAAACTGAGAATAAATCACTTGACAGCTGTTAAATCGGTCGCCATCTTGGAAAGTAATGCCAACTTAAACTTCTATACCTGAAAAAAAAACACTCTTTATAAACAGAAAATTCCTCTAAACTGCTTATTGCACTACGTCAACATTAAAAGACTAATATTTTTCTCTGTATCTGATTAAGCAAAAATAGAAAAACCTTCTGTAGAAATTTTCATTTAATAAAAATGAAAAAAAAATGTTTAAGTATACAATTCCTTAAAACATCTCTTTTAAAAGACTAAGTTTAAAAATTCTTGAACGCTATCTTTAGTCCTTTTCTTCAGAAGCACATTTTTCTTTAAGCAAACAACTAAAAAATAAAACCGAGTGGTGAAAGATTCGGTAGAATGCGTGAAATTTTAGAATCGAGGTACGAAATAAAACTAACTGAAAGATTTCTCGGAAATATTCAAAACGGATTGATTTTATTTTTCAAAGAATCTAATTTATCTTTAAAAACATTTTTCCTGAATAGTGCCGGGAATATCAAAGATTTAAATTTTTGAGGTTCTGAACCTTATTAATATTTTGATATTCTTAAAAATATTTTTCTAGCTCTTAATGTTTTCAATAACATCTCTTATTTAAAGAAATTTTTAAGGAACTACAATTTATGTTATAATATATATCTACAAAATTTTACTATGGCTTTGTTGCAAATATAGTTTCGAGCTGCGTTATAATTTTATCTCCAATCTTCTGTTTCGTTTAATATTGTTAAACGTTACCCAACAATTTTCCTGAGTATTTCTAGATAATGTATGACTACATATATAAGTGGACCACAAAAGTGTTCGTACACTGGCAGCTTTCTATAAAATTTAATGTTTTCGATTAATAAAAATTAATATATATCGGAATTGTAATTTTTTTATGATGTCTGTAGTTTGTTCTTAATGGAATAACATAATCTATTATTAAAACATAGTATAACTATTATTTTGAAAAATATAATAATCAAAATCTACTAAAAAATTATGCCACAAAAATCATAGCATACTTAAAAAAATCTCAACATACTTTAAATACCGTATTTCTTTCTTAATTTAGTACTTAGTAAGATATCTTTTAGCGTTCTCAACAACTTTTAAGCGTCTTGGTATAGATTTAATCAGTTTTTTGTAATTTCTGCCCATCGATGTTTTTTCCATTCTTCTGTGATTATCGTTTCTCTTCACATTTTGTTTTTTTATGTATCATGTTTTCTTTTTTTAAAACCAAATTCTCACCAAATGTGTTTACTAGGCTTAAATTAAGTGATTTAGGAGGTGTTTTCCAAATTTGGGGACAATTATGGAGACATCAGTGGTGTACATTGAGAACAATGCGCTTGGCGTTATTATCGCGTTAAAAAATGGAGTCTCCTCCAATACATAAATTTTGGATAATTTAAAATTGTTTCTAAAAATATTTAAATAGAGCTCATGATTCACAATACTATAAAAAAGTACCAAATTACCCAATCCTGATGAGATTCCCCCATGCTCCAAGCTGAAGCATGGAGGTGGAAATGTTTTTGTTTCACATAAATTTTTGGGATTAAGATCCACATTTTTTTCTTTAACAAATTATTGCACGACCGTAGCAACCAAAATATTGAATTTTCTGTCATTCCAACCAATTTGCTGTCAATGTTGAATTTTCTGAAATTTAATCCCATGAATCTCGTTGGAACAGTGAAAAATGAAGGTTTTCTTGTGTGTGTAGGGGTATAAATCGGCTTCAGGATTAGGTAACTCGGTATTTTTGTGAATCACGAGCTCTACTTAAATAATTTAAAGAACACTTTCAAAATATTTGCTCAATATATGGATATTGGAGAGACTTCACTTTTAACAACAAAATGAAGCCAAACGCACTGCTCTCATTGTACATCGCTGGTGTCTCTATAAATGCCCCTAAATTCTAAAAACACCTCCTAAATCACTTCATCTAAACCTAGTAGAATATATTTGATGAGAATCTGATTTAAAAAAAAAGAAAACGTGGCATATAAAAAACAAAATTTGAAGTAAAAACAACGATTACAGAAGAATGGAGGAACATTGATGCAGAATTTACAAAAGACTAATTAAATCTAAACCAAGATGTTTAAAAGTTATTGTGAATGCTAAAAGATATCTTACTAAGTACTACATTAAGAAAGAAATATAATATTTAAAGCTATGTTGAGAGAGATTTTTTAAGGTATCCGACTACGTTCGGAACCGTGATGGCCGCGGTAGCCGAGTGGTATAGGTATCGGACTGTGGCTTGCTTTGTCACAGGTTCGAGCCCAGTACCACTAAAGACCCGCCGTGTAGGGCAGCGATGCACGTTAAATCTGTCGAGAGCTGAAACGTCCTCCCTGTGGTGTGGTAGTTAGGAGAGGGGGTGCCAGCTCGGGTGTCGTCCACGTCACTTGACCATGGTTCAAAATTACGTGGTCCGTCGCCAAAAGCCCTCGTGTAGCTGAACAGTGCGACGTTAATATTCAATCAATCAATCAATCGGAACCGTGATTTTGCAAAAGCGCATAAATGGATAATTTTCATGATATTTAGTGCCATTTAAATTAGAATACATGTATAAAATTGTTTTAAGGAGATTTTGACAAAAAAAATATTTAAATACAATATTTTGGCAAAAAATTAACTTAGAATAATTTTTTTCAAAATGTTCTCTCTTTGTGAAAAATGTTTCTATTATAATAATATTTTGCCTGTATATAGCTCAAACCTCTCTACAGAGGCTCAACTAGAATTTTTGAAATATATAACTTAGAAGTGGGTTTATCCATATTTTACGACAACAGAGGGGAGAAATTTTAAGAAAAAACACCAATAATTATTTCAATTGGTGGTAACTCTAAAAATAATGTGAATTTTTCAAAAACTCTAGTTGAGCCTCTGTAGAGAGGTCAGAGCTATATACAGGCAAAATATTATTATTATAGAAGCATTTTTCACAAAAGGAGAACATTTTGAAAAAAAGATTATTCTAAGTGGATTTTTGCCAAAATATTGTATGTAAATAATTTTTTTTGTCAAAATCTCCTTAAACCAATTTTATACATGTATTCTAATCTAAATGGCTCTAAATATCATGAAAATTATCCATTTATGCGGTTTTTTAAAATCACGGTTCCGAACGTAGTCGGATACCTTAAGTGTACAAAGACTTTTGTGTGGCGTAATTTTTAGTAGCTTTTGATTATCAATTTTTTAAAATAATAGTTACCCTACGTTTTAAAATTGGATTATGTTATTATATTAAGAACAAGTTGCAGATATCATAAAAAAGTTACAATTTCGATATATTAATTTTTATTAGTCGAAAACATTAAATTTTGCATGAAATTGCAAATGTACGAACACTTTTGTGGTCCACTGTATATCCGACTGTCCAAACCACTTTCCAACAAACTTATATGAGGACAAAGGAGTTACAAAAACGACTCGGAATCACAAAGGAGTGCAGGGTCACAAATGCCGCAGTTGCGAGTTATTCAAAGAAGAGAAAGAAAAAAAATTCAGAAACAGAAACACATTAATAGGACAGAAAACATTTATTTTAAAGTTGTACAGCATTAGGTGTTTAAAATTACTACCAGAAGTCGTCTGGAAAGTTGACAGTGACGCTGCATCGAATTTCTGACGTTCTGGAAGATTCCTCTAGGCAGTCTTGCCATAGATGGCGCAGAATGAAAGCTTTCGTGAACACTAATCCAGTTGGAAGTCTTTTACGATTCTTTTCTCGAGGTAGTATGATGAAACCGTATTCAAACCAGGAACTGCCGGCATGCTGATACAATATGGATAAGCGGATTATAACGGGCACGCCGCTCGGGGGTTATACTAGGAACGTTACTCGAACAGGCGTGTTCCACATCACACGACCTTCACAAGTGTGAACAGAAAGTTACCCGAGACTGGTTTTTTAACGAGTTAAGACCTTACAAATTTTAAAAAATACCGACTTTTTTTTTGCATTTTCTTGTGACTTATATCACTGAGAGGAAGTTTGCCACCAAATTTCAGATCTAATAACAAATTAGCTTTTAAGCTATTTCAAGTTTTCTGAGCTTAGGTTTTGTTTTTGCCTTCGTTTTACTGCATTTTTCCACTCTTAAATTGAATTAATTCAAAATATTTTTGAGCACAATCAACTCTTTGAGTGTGAAATGGCTATTAATTTCAATTTTCCTTACTAAAACCATTTCTGCTTGATTATGCTTTGAGTTTTTTGAGTTCTCTTAGTTACTTAATTAAAATTGATTTCGAGGTCAATTTTTGTTTTGAAAAATAGTTTATATAACTAAGAAGCTTTATCATTAATTTTTTCCTGTTGAGAAAATGCCACGGCATAAAAGTTCTCAGGTTGCTATGAGAAACAATATTTTGAAGAAATGAAATGTTGCTGAAAATGACGTATCTAAAAATCACCCTCAGCTGATACTGCAATTAGACTTTCGAATACAAGTATTCTGAATTCAAGTATTACAGATAAAACTGAATATTTCCATGATATACCAAGTCACATTATAGTAAACATATTGTATTGTACTATATTTTAATATTTTAAACTTGTGCAACAAAAACTCAAACGTGCTAAACTGCTCCAATTTAAAACTGAGAAAAAAATTAATCTTATAAGCAAACCTGGTGATTTTTAGCTTAAGTTAGTATTCATGATATTTTATATATAAGTGCTTTGTGTTTCAAACCTTTTGTGAAAAATTTGTGTTAAGATTTGACTGAATAACTAGTCGTTGCAACAAGCACCAGCAATATTATGTAAAAATATAATTTGATTTAAAGAAAAACATTTACACTCATATTTAATTAAAGTAGTCGTGTTGTTTTAATGTAAAACGTAAGTTTGAGATAACATAATAAAAAATTAAAGCTTTTCAGGCATTATTATATTTTCCTTAATGACTTTACAATCTTACATGCGTTTTTCTCAGACTTTTAATTTTGTATTATAGACTTATAAGTGTCTCTAATCCCTAAGGCTTTTTTTTGTTCAAGATAGAGTCTTGGAATTTTTTGAATATACTCCCAAACGTATGTTCTATAAAAGTTAGTATGTTTACGTCTCTCTCTCTCTCTCTCTCTGAGATATATATCTCTCTAGTTATTTTTATAAAACATACTGAAGTTAATATTTTAAAAAATTTCGTAATAATTATTAAAAATCAACAAAGGAACATATTTTCAAATCCATACTTTTTGTTTGCTAGAATCTAAATCACTTAAAACGACTAAAAAATAGTAAACATTGAGCATTTTATAAGAATTTGAAAAACTATTCCAAATTTTTTTTAAATTGTAAAATAACAGCTGATCAAACTGACTTTTTACTTTCAGAATTAGCTTAATAATATAATCTGAATATAAAACATGAATTATTTTTCCTGTTATATACTGTCTCCAAAAAAGTATTGTCTAGCCTTAACTGGTATTTTTTTGGTGTACGATACCCCCGTTCCTTCAGTTGAAGATATCATCGCTCGAATATTTGTAGCTGCCGGGAGGAAACGTGACATACCAGGAATCTTCCAGAAAGTATGAAATTCCGTGCAGCACCACTGTCAGGCCCGCCAGACGATTTCTGGTCGTAATTTCAAACGTCTGTTGTAGTGCAACCTTTCAATAAGATATTTTCTGTGCGATTAATGTTTTGCTGATTCTGTTCTTTTTCTCTGCTTCTTTGCATCATTGTTCCCTGCTACGATATTGGCGATACTGCATTTCTATGTGATTCCGAAAAATCTATGTATCTCCTACATACCCTGCAAGTTTGTTGGTCTGGTAGCGAATCACTCTCTGTACATATATAAGTTATTTATATCTAAATCTTAGCTTTCGAGTGAATTTAAAAACATTTTTAAAACCTTCACTTCTTGATTTAAAAAGAACAGAATGTGAATTTTTAAAGCGGAATACATATTTATCTGTAACGCCCCCATAACCCCACTTCTGTGGAATAGGGTTCTTCTAAACTCACACTCTTAACGGATCTCTACTCAACAAACATGCTTGCCAGATTTCAAATCACTTGCTCCAATAATCGGAAAACGGGAATTCAATTTATAACAGCCCCGAAACCCTTTTGGAAATCGATTTTTTCAAAACCCGTTCATAGTAAAAAAGGGAGTTTTGTCCTATAACGCCCCAACAACTCCCGCAAATCGATTTCTGCAAAATAGGTTATAGTAACAGATCTCTACTCAACAAAAGAAATACGCTTGCTAAATTTCAAGACTGTAAGTCGAATAGATAAAACGGGTTTTTTTTCCTATCTATAATACCCCTGCAGCCGCATTGGGAGTTGATTTCCACAAAACCCATTCTTAAATGTAGCCAAATCAAAAGATGTCTCCAGATGGAGCAATCAACTTCTAAACACTTTTGGATGTATATCGCGACATTTGGTAACTTTGCGCGCACGCATATAATCTTCGGTTTAAGCAAGGGAGTTTTAAAAAATTCGCTAAAAATAAATTTGATTTTTTTTTTGACGGACATATGCTTACGGCTCATTTGAAACAACAGCGGAGGTCCCTGCAAAACTTTGGAACGATACGACCAAGGGCAGATTTATTTGTGACAATGGCTACAACTGCCTAGTGATCATGGTCACGGACTTGTAACTGGCGTGCTAGAGAAGAACCGCCTTATATGGGGGCTGATGCACGTTAAATCTGTCGAGGCTTCTCATGGCGTGGTGTGGAAGCTCAGAGAGGGTATTCCAGGTCAAATGTCGTCACTTGATCGTAGTTCAAAATAACCAGGTCCATCACCAACAGCCATAGCGTTGCTTTATAATCAGACGTAAATTAACATTCATTGTATAAACTACAAATAAAAATACGAGCATTCAAATTTATATGTAAAATTTTTGAAGTTAGAATAATATTCGTACTAATTAGCAATTCGTATCCTAATACAAAGCTTGGAGATTTGTATAGGTCTTTTTATAGGGAAATTTGAACCAGGAATAATCATTCCTTAAAAGGGACTCATTCTTTACTAATTACTAAGCTTCATTACTAAGTTATTAGTAATGTAATCCTTTTGTTATTGTTTATGGCAATTAGTTTGTTCCACTTTCTGATCTTCGAAGATTAAAGTGAAGACCAAATAATAATTTGAATACAATTGTTTTACCTCAAAACGTTCAAATGTACAATAATTCTAAATATATTTCTCATTTCATTACCTTATAAATGTTGACATTTTAGGGTAATAAAGATTAGGTTAGAATTTGAAATAACAAGCTAAAATTTGATGTCGAAGCACAAATATATGTACATAATTTATTATATAAATAATAATTCTAATAAATTATTTATCATTTGAAAATAATAAATTATTTATTTTTCATTTATTTAAAAAAACTTAGATAACAATTTTTTCAAGTTTTTCTCCCTCGATTAACATATTAACAAAAGTAAGGGGATAACGTCCTTTTATATTGAATTAAATATGAAAATTTTTATTTTGTACTGTTTTCATTACGTAATACATGACAAATTAGATTACGAACAATATATAGAATTTTATTGAAAAAATATTATCATGGTTGATTTTAGTATTAAGATTAGATACTTCTTTTCAATATCAGAGCTATAACATTAAAATATTTTTTTCTTTTTTTTATAATATGCGTTCAAATCTCTTGAAAAGGATCAAGTCATTTTTAAGGTTTTTTCCCTTTTTAAAAAAATCAGCACCGAATTTTTGTTTTGAAATCTAGAAAATCGCAAATTGTGTATTTTGTAAGAAATATAATTAAGTCTTTTTTTTTACCCACTATTTTCATTTTTCTAAGCTACTCACAAAAATAGTTATAATTTCTAAAGAAAAGCTGTTCAAATGTCCCGGTATTTGGCATGAAAAAAAATCTGAATTTTTTATAAATACTACGAATTATGTGATAGTCACAAATCAGAACCCCAATACCATACAGCTGTTTTCAAAGTTCCTTGAACACAATTATACTCCTTTATAGGTAATTTTTCTTCCAATATAAAAAAAATAAATCTTGAGGATTTTGTTCCTCGACAGATTTAACGTGTATCAGCCTCTCTACATGGCGGGTCTTCAGTGGCATCAGGGCATCGAACCCACAACCCCGGAGTTCGGGATCATATTGTAATGAAGAAAACCAAACTCCAATTATGATGTTCTTGATTGAATGAATATATTTCCAGATTCTTGAAATATGCCTTAACAATTAACATTTTTTTAAAAAAATAAAAGTTGAAAAGTTGAATAAAATGTCTTTAAAATGATTTGATAAATGTGAATTTCTTTAATATAGGGTTCATTATAAGAAATGATGCATAAATTAGCGATATTCGAGATATTTAAATTAAAAAGAAGTTATACGGATTTTGGGTGATGAGATTTTTGTGATATAGGGACCATGTTATTAATTGCAATGATTCCTTTAATGTTCATACATACATGTCGGAGGCTTGCTAAAGAATCCACTAATGCGTTAACATTTTCCTTTATATCAGGTATAATAATTAGTTTTAAATAGTGCCTTTCAAGATATTGCTCATGTTCGAATTTTTATAAATAGATTCATGTGTATGTGTGTGATGTATGGTTTACTTAAATATTTATTGACTACAAGGAGGGCCTGAAAAAATAGCCAAGCGGTAAAAATTTTTAATTAA
The DNA here is from genome assembly GCA_019973935.1 of Trichonephila clavipes. Classification (NCBI taxonomy): domain Eukaryota; kingdom Metazoa; phylum Arthropoda; class Arachnida; order Araneae; family Nephilidae; genus Trichonephila; species Trichonephila clavipes. Next base: position 51,853 of record BMAU01000627.1, read on the forward strand.
GAACTTTATGATGGATGTGATAAAGATAATAATGCTAAACAGTTCTGAAAAAACAAAATTATATTTATTAATACTCTACAGAGAGAAGTACTCTATACTCTTTAAAATATTCCTTTTCTCCCTCAATTTTCAATTCGCTTCACATGTATTTTTATCCTGTTTCTTCATCTCTACTAGATACTTTTTTGGAAAAATGATTAAGCAATAATAAAAATACTAAAATATTATATTTGTCATTCGGGAAAATATAATTGTTTAGATAAAACAAATCCATAAATAGCTGCAAATGGTTGAACATAATCATTTTCAATCAATGATTTGTTCATTTTAACCATAAAGCCCAGTCCATGCTATATACCGGTCCAATCCTGACATATTTGTTGTATTATCCCACATTTTTGTTTGTTATCATTTGATTCAATATTGATGGTCGGATAATACTGATTATCAGTACCGTTCACTGACTACTTTCATGGGAGTGGTTACATTTTTAAAAAACGTACACCAAAACGTAATCTTAATGCTAAAAATCTGTTGAACTATATATGGTGGAGGTTCTCAAACCTTTTGTCTCGGTGACCCCTTGCCGTGTTTTTATGTTTTTAGGTTTTATGTAGACTCCTGCTTACTTAATACTGAATTTTTGAAAATTTTTCATCTTATTGTCTTTTTCACAGCTGGTATAGGGCTATTTACTTTAAAAGATTTAAATTTCTAACTGTAATAAAGTATAGTATTTAAAAACATTGTACATGTTGTACATGATAATTAAATTAAAATTTATAATTAACACAAAAACGTTAGTTAATTAAACATTTAATTAACATGTAAACATTAATTAATTAAACATTGAATTAACATGTAAAAATTAATTAAACATTTAATTAACATGCAAACATTAATTAATAGTAAAACTTAATTTCGTATTAATTAAATTCAAATTTAATTAATACATAAAATAACAGCTACTTAAATTAACTGATCAACAAACAAATGTTCATAATAAGTTAGATGAATCTGGTGCTTCAATAACAAATTTTCAACATTTGGCATCAATCTTGTTAGGTTTGCCCTAAACCTCCTCAGTTAGTATAGTGTCCAGTCTTTTCTTTCTTTTTTATTTTGGAGATTGTCAACCGCCCTTAAACTCCGCCTCACTTGGAAAAGCAACTAAAAACTTTCTCACAATGCTTCATAATTCGGGATAAATAAGAGGTATGTCTTTTTAAAGCAAAAATTGCTGACATCCGTTTCTCAACTTTATTTGAAGATTTCCATTACTGCTTATTCCTAACAGTTCCTTTTGCAATAAGACGTTTGTTTCTTTTCATTGACTACTGTAGTAATAACCATAATCAAATTATTCTTAAACCTATTTTCAAAATCTGAATAAAGGGCATTTAAATGTTGACCGTTGCTTAAAACGGCATTTTCCTGGCAGATTGTCTGTGGCCAATTGAGAAACTGGAAAAATTTGCGCCCTCCAATATTATACTCCTTCATTCAGCTTATTCTGGCAAGAAAAGCTGAAAGGATGGTCCTTGTTTTAATAAAACTTGTGCTGTCATCTTATAACTGCAGATTAACCTCATTAAATTTAGAAAATAATTCTGTTAAATAGGTAAAATGTGGTTTAAATTTTCTTTTAAAATTTCATAAAAAATTCCTAATTAAAATTTCCTAAAAAGTTTTAAAGTCAGGGTCTGGTTTAATGCCACTATTGTAGACCCCATTTACAACTCATGTACCCCCCAAATTACTTTTTCGCTGACGTGAATCCTTTGAAAGTCGTCATGGACCCTCGGGTGTGGGTATAGATGACTTTTGGACTGTCTATGGGAAAGATTTGAACCACCGAAACCCACCAATTTGCATACCACTGCTGACAACTCGATGCAAACCTCGTTGGTATCGGTCATTAAATAGCCCTTTAAGATCCAACCCATACGATCGTGTAGGCTAGATATTCTTAACATGTTTGCTTCTAGAATAGCAGTGTGTAAGAAATGAACGAATCAAACGATTGAGCGGGTTTGCAGAAAGTTCAGTGTATCACTTTTTATCAACAGACAGCTGCATTAGTCCTTGTTTTGCTTTTAATTAGCAAATCCAGCTTTGTTTATAAATACAATGGATACACGGCCTTTTTTAATCTGTCGTAAAAAGGTAATTATCAATATATTTTTTAATTGCTTAGATACACTTTTTTGTTTTAATGCTTAAATCATTGTAAAACAGTAAAAATATTAATTATACTCTATTAATGTTGCTTTAAAACTCAGGATTTCATTACTCGCACGATCGTGCGACTAGGGAGTTACTTGAGTCACTGTAGCTGACTGCAGCTGTAAGTGCTTATAATGTGAGTTTTCTTTTCTGTTTCGATAATTTTGATGGAAACTTAAATAAAAACAAAATATATAGTTATATAATTAATACTATATTTTTTGGAGGTTGACACATGGACCATTCCCTTTTTTTCTTTCTCTCGCTCTTTTTTGCAATTAATTTTCTCTTTCATTCACTTGTCGTAGGGTATTTGGGGTTTTCCTGTGGGAGTTGGTAAGTTGTGGCTTGAATATTTTTTTTTAAAAAAGTAAAATTTTCTGATACATTTTATTATTTTTCTTAGAATACTGTGCATGCTTTTAAACAAAAACTTTTTCAGGTGTCTAAAAGGAAAAGAATTCTCACACAAAGAGAAATTTTGCAACTGATGAATAAATCAAATTCCGAACTTATTGATCTTTCCGATAATGATTGTGCTGTAGACAAAGCATAAGAACTACGTATTCTGGTAGGAGAATCCAGTTCATATGGCACCGATGAAGAAAAACGGAAATATATATTGGTAATGGAAAGACATTTTGAAGCCTTCTTTACCATCAAAATCTCTTGAATACATTCATTTCATTGTTTTATCTGTAGAAAATCCTTGGTTTCAGTACAAACAAGATGCAATATCAAATAAAATTCCTGTAAAAAATCAAAATTGATCTCTTAAAATTTAAATTAGTGATAGCTGAAGCATTAACAGCATCTCCCCTATTAACAAAAGAGTTTTAACTGATGATGAAGATGACAGTGTTGTAATTCCTCCCGTAAAAAGGTTGAAGTATTATAATTCACCTGCTAAAGGGCCATGTTAGGATAAAAGGCATGACACGTATAGTTATTTCCGATGTTCAGATGATATTTCAAGGCCTAAAAGTGCAAATTTGAAAACTGCAAAAGCAGGTCAAAAACAAGTTACGTTATGAAAAATGCAATGTTTATTTATACCCCTCAGAAACAAGAACTTTCTTTAAAGATTTCCACAGTAAATATGTAATGAGTCAATGAAAGAGCTAATTATGTATCTATAATTTCCTAATTTGTAACAATTTTAGTTGAATTAAATTTGTTTCTTTAACTCGTAACGTTTCACAGGTGACGATTTCACAAGTAAAGCGCAACCCGCACGATCTTGCGGATACAATCTACGTTATAGAGGAGGGGAGGGGAGGGGCGAATTTTTATTATTATTTTTTTCCCAGTGTCATTGGGGTCAATATAGTGTTAATAACCAGAGGAGTTTAATATTTTATGATAAAAATATTTCGGGTAGAGAGAGGTTTGGTCATTTGCTATGTTGTCCATGGGGGGGGGGGAGTAATTCCAGAATTCCTTGGCATATTCTTGGTCAAAGAATGTCGAATTCTCTAACAATTTCCGAAATGGAATGCCCCATTCATTTAACGTAAACTAGCATTCCGCATTCAAAGTTTGTTAATTCCCATCATTGGGCTATAACCCCGCCAGGTAACTGAATATGAATATTAAGGTTTGAAAGGTTCGAAAGGTCTGAAAACGCATTGTCTCTTTATACATTTCTTACGCGTTGTACACTAGATACTTGCCTATAACTATCCTATAACTGTTGGTATTTCAGTGCTTGCTCAAAATTGCTCACACTACTTTACGAACAATCTAACTGTCAGAAATTGGATTCTTCCATAAATAAAATGTATAATGAACATGGTCTTTCTCTTCAAATCTCCTTTTCTCAAAATTGTTTTGTATAATGCTCCATATGTTTGTAACTTCATTGTTTTCCAATACATAAAGATTATACAATATATATATATATATATATACATAAAGATAAGAGATTATACATTAAGATAATTTTATAAATGTTATGAACTAGAGAAAGTTGAGAGAGAGAGACATTTTAACTTCAAGAGAAATATTTATTGTTTTATATTCCTTTTGAAACATATAGGTAATATTTTTACAGAGTTCCATCTTATTCATTCGTAAAGCAGAAATGTAGTTTTTTTAAAAAAACATATTAATTATTTTTTGTCATGATTATTAAAAATGCGAAGAGAAATACGAATATTGGACTTGTATATCCTCCCATATCATTAACAGTTTAAAAATACTTTTAAATCTTTATATTACATGTTGTTCTTTGTAATCAAAAATGTTTAATATTTTTAAGCTTTAATTTACTTTTTGTATTCTACAAATATCATTTTTAAAAAGAAAGTTCAAACATAATAAATAGCACATCAATAACTCTTTCTTTTGAAACACATTTACCTTCTGCTTTATTTCCTTGAGTATTTATTTAGAAACCTAAGCACACGCTCAGACATATACGGAATTAACTAATTCTTTAATTTACTGAGATGTTATCATTAGACAATGGTAACTTTTTTATATGAAATAATAAATCGTGAGTGTGATAATTCACTTACACGCGAATTAATACTTAACATCAGAGATATATAACGTTGCCTACCTCAAATATTGACTGTCAGTTTATTGCCTTTTCTCTTTATTAGACCTTGTGTGACCATTAAAAACGTAATATTAATCTCTGTTGATTTTTGGATGTCATGTAATTCAATTATTTATTACTTTTTTTTTTCTTTTTGCGTTCTATTTCCCCAATGACACAACATAAGAAAACACAGAGAATGGCCTAGAATTTATTTTTAGTGAATTTATACTGAAGTGGAAACATTTTTCCCCGTAGATGTCACTTGAAATTATGAGTTTGTTCACTCTGATATAAAAGCATTGAGGCATTAAGATTTTCAACAGAATTAATAAAAATTGTGTAGAATTTCTTAACAAGGTTTGGAAAATTCAAGTTTTCCTTGCGTGCTCTGATATTTTTCCGATAAGTTTCCGTAGTAATAGAGATGTCATAAATAAAACTACCCATTATTTTCCAAGGACGAAGGGATCGCAGCCCTCTGATGATCACAATCGGTGATATTCCCCGAATCACCTATTAGAATCCTAATTCCACCACTAAGGATGAGTTGCGTGGAAAAACAACTCCTGTATGTTGCATTGAAAAGAGCTTCAGTTATTGCATATGAGTGCTTATGTGAAGCAAAAAACACAAGCAGGGTTGTAAGATTTGTTCAGTCCATTATTCAAGCCACTGTAATTCCAAGCTTAAAATAATTAGTCTTGTGGCTTGCGATCCATTCTTATAGAATAGTGGATACGGGTCTTGATTCAATCAAGAACGTCATGCAAGATAATAAACGCAAAAACGGCACAAATTCAAAGTCTGCACATGGTGTTATTGGGAAGTTTGAGGTTTCAGTTTCGATTTCGTATCTTTGTCTTGTCTTAAAACTGCGTTAACCATAGTCTTCATAAAGCTTTAAAGAAACATTAATTCTAGCCAAACACAACCAACATATATTTTCTTTTTTTAATAAATATTAACGATACTTTATACAGGAATGAATATAAGTAAGGGATACTTTTTATTTTCTCAAAAAGGGGATGGGTTCTACAATTTATTGATTTTTTAATGAATTTTTTATTTAATCATTAGAATATTGGAAGGATAACTATGTACAAAATTTTAAATTCGAATTCTAATGAGCTAACTGACAAAAATGTGAATAGAACTTCATAAACCAATTAAAAGGAAGAATGAAAAAGTACACTGTTTAGTAAGATATATTGTAAGATATATTGCGTTGTACTAAACGTACGACTAGTGATAAAGCGCAGGTAACACTTTGATCTATCTGAACTTACAGTAGAACATCGTTTATCCGAATTAATTGGAACCGAACACCGTTCGGATACGTGATTGTTCGTATAACCGAAAACTAGATACGATCCAAGCAGTATAGGAAAACAGACACTATACGAATATTGAAAATAATCACATGCGGGAAACGTGCTTGAAGAAAAGCAAAATAGGCGCAAAATGTCACAATTTTACCGTTATTGTGGAAAATAATCCCATATTTTTCGCTGTACCATTGTACACCTTCGTTTTTTAGGTGAAAGGTCTTGGATTCTCTTGAGCAGCAGCAGTTGAGTAGGACAGCACTCTGATTGTTGTTCGTACCTCTACATAGCTGTCTGTAACGCAGAAAACGCGTCAGCATTTGATGTACCCTTGCTACTTTCGTTGTTGTTGTCCTCGTCTTCATCCGTTTGTTTCATCGTCGACTGGGTCGGATTCTTTTTGCACGGAAGTCACAATCTATATAGCAATTCACAACTCAACAAAAAAACACTAATACACCCCCTCACTTGGAAACAAACTGACCTAATATTCCACACAGACATTCACCAAATCACACAACGGAAACTCCCCAAATATCCATTATCTTGGGTGGTTTTCCCGTTACTTTTGGCCTTACGCGAAACAACTGTTGAGCATTGAACTGTTCGAAAACAGTACATATAGTTGGCCAAATAAATAAATAAATAAACTGGTTCGGATAAACGAATTTCTACTGTATACTGAAAGCGAGACTATTTCTTCTTACTTCATCAAAAGTTTGAAATGACTAGTAAGCGTGTGAAGAAATAAAGTTTCAAATAAAAGAATGAAGAAAGAAATTTAATCATCAAAGAAAATAAATGACTGAAGGAAATTGATGAAACAGTGAAAAGCAATCGATGCACATTAAGAATTGTGATAAAAAATTTTCAAATAAATGCACCGAGATATGGTTTCCCGAAAAGGTTGACTCGTAGAAAAAAGAGAAAGATTTTCGATGTTGTTTAAGGAAATCCAGAAAAAAACCCCGAAATTTTTTAAATTGCTATTGTTACAGTACTTGAAGGAAGACTTAAGCAAAGTAATTCATCCATTAATTATCCTCAAAATTTTTTATCGGGTTGGTTACAAATCTTGAGAAGATAGAAGAAAACTAAACGTCTTCAAAATTAATCGAAGAAAAGGGCTTGCCTTTGGAAGGGAGTATTTGAATAAAGGTAGTACATTTTAGTTGAACTTATGGTTTCCCGATTCAACATAATTCATTTCAGGGGGCAGAGTTAAATTTAAAGAAGACCGAAAACTGAGTTACGAGAAAAAAATGTTCAAGCAACATTAAAATGGGAAGGAAAAAGTGCGATTGTATGGGGCCGGATGTCAGGTTCAAATATCAGCAAACTATAGTTCACAGATGGCACAAGGAACAAATATGTCCACTTGAATGTTCTTAAATATAATCTTAACAAAGTACACGCAGGCTTAATCTGCACAACAACTGCTACTTCCAACAGGACAATAATATAGCTTTATCTTTGATTAATTTATTAGCTCTAACAGATTAAATTTTCCAAAGAGGAGTATTTTGTTTATGTATATCCCTCAATTTGTAAATGTAGTGATCCAAAACAATATTGTATGAAAAAAACTGCAGTAAATCAATGCGGTTGGATCATAATGTGGTAGATAAAGCATTAACGTGCAACGCTCCCCTACACGGCGGGTCTTACAAAGCTCTAATAAAGCTCGAGCTATGAAAGTAGCTAGATATTCGCTAACTTGACTCTATCGTTAACATTTCGCTATGCTTTTCATTGAATCGCCATTATAATTTAAGAAACGGCGTTGCTTGCGAATATTACAATTTTAGCATAAAAAAATACAACAGAAAGTAATATTAATGTATTACACTTTCAGATATAAATTATTTTCACTATTTTAAGCGTTCGTTACACAAAACTTTTAACAATGTGTTACTTTTGCTGAGTAGAGATCAGCTTAGGGAGGTATTTTCAAAAATCGACCCTCAAGAATGTTACGGGGAGTTATAAACAAACAAAAAAATTCTTTTTATCAGCTATTAGATCTACATACTTAAAATTTAACAAAGTGGCTTTTTTTTTGTTCAGCTGATCTATGCAAAAAGCTTTTTTTGTTTAATTTGCAATTCACGTAAAATCAACTCATTAAAAACATCTTTATCCTTCAATCTGCATTGCTTAATTTTTCATTTTACCCGTGCGAAGAACGGGTATACCAGCTAGTATAAATATATATACATCTCTCTCTCTCTCTCTCTCTCTATATATATATATATATATATAGCAGTAAATAAATTAATTAAAAAGAAGACTAATAAACCCTAAAACATCTTAAGAACAAACCGAAAGAACCAAGAACATGGAACAAACAAAACCAAAAAAGAGAAAAATAGCTAGAGTGGAAAAAACTATTATGGTTTTTCGAGCTGTCAATATACACTCAGGAACATTGAAAATAGCGACCCTAGAAGAAAGCATCGGATTGAAATGAAATTTAATACACATAATGACACAGATGAGAGATTCACTTGATCTCAAAAACAAGACAATTAAACGAATACAGGGTGTGCAACGACACAAATACTGGGCAACTTCATTAGCGCGTTGGACCACCTCCAGCTGCAATACATGCCGCCACACGGTCCGGCATTGAGTTGATTAGACACCTTATGTTGTCCTGAGGCAGATAGGCCCACAAATCTTGAACAGCCAACTCTAAATCATGTACAGAGTGACTCGATGGCATCTGCCGTTTTAGCTGATCCCACACGTGCTCTACAGGGGACAAATCGAGGGAGCGGGCCGGCCATGGAAGAGTCTGAAATGACGTAGGAAGTCTTCAGCAACTCTCGCTGTATGCGGACGAGCATTATCTTGCTGGAAAATTGCCCCTGGTAGACCATTTAGGAAAGGTCCTACATGAGGTCGAAGAACATCATCAACGTAACGTTGGCCCGTTAAGGTTCCACGCATCACAATTAAAGTGGACCGGCTATCATAGGCTATGGCCCCCCAGACCATTACACCAGCTGTGCGGGCAGTGTGACGTAGAACAGTGCGGGGGGAATTGTACCGCTCACCAGGGCGCCTCCACACTTGTACACGGTTATCATCTGTCCCCAAAATAAACCGGGATTCATCACTAAACACAACCTTTTGCCAATCTGTGACTTTCCACATTGATCTGCCTTAGCACCACTGTAGACGCGGTTGCCGATGTTCCGGTGTTAAAGGGAGTGCCCGGAAAGGGCACTTGAATTTAAGATTTACTACTGCAAGGTGTCTGGAAATTGTTTGTGGAACAATTGCTACGCCTACGTCTGCTCGTATCGTTGAACGAGTCACTGTGGGGTCCACAAGTGCTTGCCGCACGATCCTTCGATCCTCTTTCCTCGTGGTCTTCCTGGTCGCTCCAGACCCGGTTTTCCGCGCGTGGGTACCTTCTCGTGTCAACTGCTCCCAACAATTTCTAACGGCACACTCCGAACGATCCATCTGGCCAGCAACACGGCGCGTCGACCAGCCTGCAGTTTTCATCCCGATGATCAGGCCTCTCTCAAACTCGCTTAACTGTGAGAAATGCCTTCTAGCACGTTTACCTAGCATGTTTCGCTTACCAAAGTCTTCCTACAATCGGCGGGTAATCGTCACTTTTATGAATCTTCGAATTTACGCTGGCTTATATTGCACCCTCTTCCTGATTGTAGCGCCACCTCGGCGTGTATGAGCATGCGTATGGGCACAAAACTTGGATCATTTGCATATCACATTACGCTGTACTTATTTGCAAAGTTTCGCGATTGTACTTAGTTTCCTTCTTGGGTCGCTATTTTCAATGTTCCTGAGTGTATATACAGTCGACTCTCGATAATTCAAACTTTCGATAATACGAACCTCTCGCTAATTCGAAGTATATGCTCAGCACCTAGAAAAACTCTTGATATTTCTAACTAAAACCATACGATTTGGTACTCTCAATAATTTGAAGTAAAATTTGTGGTTGGTTAGACTACAACACGCGATAATTCGAAGTTATCCTATAAAACTCTCGATAATTCGAACCTTCAATATTATGAAGTTAGATTCACTTCTTGTACCTAATTATCCCACTAGCGGGTTTTTTACTGAACTTATTTTCAGTCCAAATTGTGCATGTTGATAGAATAACTACTTTGTTTATTATATTTCTGGTATTTGCTAAGCAGAATTTTGATTTATTCCTAAGCCATCTGTTTTATCTTTTTCCTTTGATACCCAAGCTTTAGATGGATAAAGGAAAAACTGCTTTTTTTTATTCACTGTGCAGTAATGAGTGATGCTTCATTTTACAAGTATTGCACAATAATTTTGATTTGCGTTGAGTATTTACTACTAATAATGAGTCACATTAAAAAAAACAGATGTTTTTTTTAAAATAAAGCATTTAAACTACATCCAAGATAATTCAGCAGAATCGTTTTATGGCAGAGAATTGAAAGCGAGAAATAAAACCTTTATATAAAAATGTACGAGGCAAAGACAGGAGAGACAGGGATCTAACTTTATTCTATTATTTTTTTTAAAAAAAAAGAGCGGTAATGTGCCACTAAGAATTGCTTCACGTGTCATATTTGTCGACCCCTGCTATTAAGTATACCCCGTAGCTGAGTGTGAACTGTGAATACGCTTTGTGTTCATTTTAGATTCCAAATTTTAAATTAAAAATATTATTTTACTAAAGTTGTGGTGATTTACGTTTCCTACCTGTTAATTAAAAAAAAATCTTGGACCACTACTTTACACCTCACCTCAGTGTCGACTTATCACGTGAAAGGAGCGACATGTCTTCTTTTAAAAAGTACAAGTGCTGAACAATTACTGAAAACCAAAAGGTGATAGAATCAGTTGAAGGTGAGAGGAAGGTCGATGTAGCCAAAGCATTTGAAATCCCACTGAATTCGCTCTCCACTATTCTGAAGAATAAAGAGTAAATATTTAGTGCATCTTAGAGTAGAGTGAGAAAACGCGCTAGTAAAGGTAATTTTCCACGTCTTGAACAGTGTTTAGTTTCATGGATGAGACAGTGTTGAGGACAGAATATTCCGATGGGTGGCTCTTTATTGAAGGAAAAGGCTAAAGCATTCGCCAAAGAATTAGGAATCGAGTTTTCGACTAGCGAGGGATGCTTACAAATTTTAAGAAAAGGAATGGGATAGTCTTCAAAAAAATGTACGGGGAAAGCTGGAGTGTCGACACTAACGTTTGTTCTAAGTGGCAGAACTCGCTTTCGGATCTAATAAAGGAGTATGAACCACGTAACATTTTCAACACGGATGAAACCGAACTCTTTTTCAAGTGTTTGCCAGAAAAAAACATTTACATTCAAAAAAGAAAAATGCCATGGAGGAAAACATAGCAAGGAGAGGTTAACTATTTTACTGGCTGTAAACATGGACGGCTCAGAAAAGATTACTCCTCTCGTTATAGGAAAATCTGCAAAACCTCGGTGTTTCAAGGGTTGATCATGATTGACAAGGCTTGGAGAGCTGTTACTCCTTTGACAATTCACAGCTGTTTTAAAAAATCAGGCTTCCCCTCGTCGAATCTGGTTGACGTGGGCGATACACTCACTGAATTTAATGCTGAACCATCCCTTTGGGAAGCTCTTCCAAAACAAGATTTGACGTTTGACGACTACGTGTTGGTTGACACGGTCATTGCTGTATGGGGAGCTCTATCTGGCGCTGAAATTGTGGCTTTGGACCACAATAATACAGAAAGTGATGAAGAAGAATCGGAGGAGTTGACTCCGGTAACTTTGTCAGAAGCTAAAGTGTCACTAAACAAACTACGCAATTTTTTCCTTGAAAATCATGTTGATGCAGACATTTTACAGGCTTCATTTGTTCTAGAAAAATATATTGACAAAGTTAGATTGAATGCCTTAAAACAAAAAAAGATAACAGATTTTTTCGACAAAAAGGATTAATTAAATATAGTATGTATATTCTTTTAATAGTTGTTTTAAAGACATAAGTGTATTCTTTTAATATAGGGCTTTTAACTTCTGTTTTATATTTTTATACTGTATAAAATGTACTTTAAAAATTATGTACAATTGTTGCTTTATTACATAGTTTTAAATTTAAATGTGTTAGAAAAAAACTTCTCTTTGTGTATTTTGAGAGTTTTTTCCTACCCTCTTGATAATTCGAAGTTTTTCATTGGTCCCTCCAACTTCGAATTATCGAGAGTCGACTGTATATTAATTTTCTGTTGAAGAAAAAGTAACATCAAACATGTTTTTATCGGTGTTGAGTGCACTGTCAAAAAATTGAATAAATCCTAACTTTTTTCCCTTGACGAAACACAGCTTTCTTTTAATTCTAAAGTCTCTGGATTTCTGAGATAGTTTTTACAATTCAATGTTATTTCAATAAATAATAATAATTTATGAAAGAAACGTAATTTTTTTCTTTTTAATATGTTTGGTTCGACAACTCTTTTTGTTCATGCACTGCTGCACAACATTTTAACGATTAATACAGTAATATTTTAATATTTAAGTTTTTACTAATACCGTCAAATAATGCTCTAGAAATCGATTTTTTTCTCCCTTTATGTGTGATTGCTTGATTGATTGTTTTAATTAACGTCACTCTTCAAAGCAACATGAATACTATTGGTGAAGGATATCGTAATTATAAACCCCGGTTAAGTGACGAGGGCGAAGCCTTAGCTGACATCATCACTCTCTAAACTTCCATCTACATACTTAAACTTGTGTTTCAATGGACTAAATTTATGTGACGTCATAGTCACATGATAACTCAGTAACGTTTTTTCAGCCAATCAGTTCATAAATTAATTCGACGTCATAATTATATCATAAATGTAATCACGCGTTTCCAGCCAATTAGTTTATGTTCTTCACTGTTGCCAACTTTTGCTTTTTGAAGAAATTTTCTTTTAAAAAGTAAATATTTCTGAACGATATAATAATGCATTTAGTTGAACAAAATGCACTTAATTTAAAAGTATTCGTATAATGTAAAGTTTTTCTTTAAAAAAATTTTGAAAACTGTTTGAAGAATTTTAACACGCGTGAACTCTTTACCCAATCATCAAATTTTAAATGTTATTTAAACTTTTTACAAGTTAAGTAACTATTATATCAATTTTTAATCAATGGGAAACACGTGATTGCCGTTATCATGTGGCCATCATGAATATAGTCCATTCAATGATAAAACCCAAAATATATATGTTAAACAGTTCTAAACGTATTTCGTGTACTTTTAGAAAAGAATTGTGGTTGTCTTATTTTCTGTAATTTGTGTAAGAATTTAAAAAAAGGCCAAAAGATACCTTTTTTTATATTTTTATTAGCTGGTATACCCGTTCTTCGCACGGGTGAATTGAAAAATCAAACAATACAGATTGAAGGATAAAGAAGTTTTTAATGAGTTAATTTTAAGTGAATTGTAAATTAAACAAAAAAAAAAGCTTTTCTGCATATCTCAACTGAACAAAAAAACATGTATGTTGAATTTTAAGTCTGTAGATCTAATAGTTGATAAAAAAGATTTCTTTTTATTTTTAACTCCCCGTAACTCTCTTGTGGGTTGATTTTTGAAAAAAACTTTCCTGAGCTGATCTCTGCTTAGCAAAAGTAACACATTGTTACAAATTTTATGTAATGAACGCTTAAAATAGAGCAAGTAATTTATATCTGTAAGTGTAATACGTTAATAATACTTTCTGTTGTACATATTTTATGTTAAAATTGTAATACTCGCAAGCAAACTTTTTCTACACTTCCAAAAAATACAGAGTACGGTAGTTATTATTATTTTTGTTCTTAAAAAATGCAATACCTGTCTATTCAATTAATGATGTAGTGTGAAAGACAAAGTTTATTTGCTTTAAATACCAGAAGCGATAAAAGTAAGTTTTATTCTGAAATTTAAAAAATAGTGATTACACTGATCAAAGCAATAAAGTAGAAGCGAGAGCGCCTGGCGTAGACAAAATAGAAAGGGAAAGTTTTGCTTTACACATAAAAGATAGATATATGCTGACGTGTAACTCTAATGGTTTTTGCTGTGCAAGCCAGAATAGCTTGCAGATGACAGAATTTTTTCCTACTTATTTGAAAATTCTTGTTATATTTTGGAAACTTCACACAATATCTTTTTAAATTATAGCCTATGTGTTATTCTGATGTATAAGTTATATTATTGTTAACTCTCATTAAAATCCATTCAGTTGTTTTTGCGTGAAAGAGCAACACACATACAGCCATACAAACTTTCGCGATTATAATTTTAATAAGGATTAGTCGCATTAACCAGTTCCCAGTTTTCCTTTTTGCCCGAGCCCTTCTCCACTTTTTTTTACTTTAATCCTCTGATTTGTCCATTTTTCTTGTTCCTTTAGGGTTCAGAGTTTCAAACAGATGTTTCTAATATTCGAGTAAAGCTAGGATTACAAAAAAAATGTCTTAACCGGTTTCAAGGTTAGGTTTTACTGCATTCTTTTAAATCAGATAAGACGGGAATTTCTTTTTACTAGATCAGTGTACCATTAGCTACAAACACTCTTTCTTTTAAATTTGGAGCTTAAAATAAAAAAATGAGTGATTATAAGAGGCTCATAACCGAAAATAATTCTGATATTGACTCAGATAGAGAGTGAAATTTCTGTAAATGATTCCAGAAGTAATTAAAGTTTGTTATCGGACTCTTGTGGGGTAGATAGAATGGATCAGCATCTCACAAATTACCCAATAAAAAAAAAAAGAGGCAAGAAATAATACAAAAAATATTCTTCCATCTTTTAGATACATCATTGTAGAAGGTATATCAAAAACCACCCAGGAATTAAACCCCTTATTTTCCTCCCAGGAAAATTATCTCATTTGAATTTCAGAGACTTGATAATATAGATCGCCTTATTGAAAGACATTGGGTGGTAAATGAGAAAAAAAGGACGACCAGGAATTTTGCCCAGTTCCTTACGATTGACAGAAAAAAACTTTTTAGAAGTGATTCTTCCCACAGACAAAAGATTGAGACAAAACAAGGCAATGCTTTGTGTGTTGTTCGAAACGAAACGATTTTGTCAAACGGGTGAAAAAAGAAACACTGTAACACACGGTTTAATTCGAAGACCAAAATGTAGATGGCGGTACTTGTAATGGAAGTGTTCCCGAGCGAAGCTCTGTATTACCGCCAGGGAGAGTTGGGATTTGAACGAGTAAACGTTACTCGTCTCGCTGTCCAATCCTGGACTATGTACTATAGTTAATTTCCCCTTTTTTTCCCTTTAAATGTTTAACCTGTATTGTGTCTAAATGTCTGTCCATTGTAACTGTGTTTTTTTATGTCATTAAAACTATTTTAAATTACCCCGAGATCTTATTCATTATTTTGGTTTACCCAGTAATGACGTAAGAGAACCGTTACAAATTGGCGCCAAACGTCGGGCCGATCCAAGCAGATTCCCAACCTTCTCTCGCTTTTTCCACTTAGGTTGAGGCGTTGTCACCCGACAACAAATAGAGAATTCGCAACCCTGCGATTAAATAGTGTTTTTCACCCAGAAAAAAAACCCTGTGAACAGATAAGTGTTGTTTATTCTAAATACTCTTGCTCTGTTATCCTGCTTAAGAACTTTAATTATTATTATTCGTATTGTGCGTTACAGTATAGTAACGTAGTTGAATTTTAAGTGATATTTTCACTTATTTTTTTGTCAGTATTCTTAATACTTTTTTTTTTTTGAAAACGAAACTCGCATTCTATTGTTTGTTCTCATTAAAACTAATTGAAGGTTATTTATGAATGTATATTTTCTTACTAATTAAGAATGTAATGCCATTAACATATGTATATACTTCTATTATCAAGAAATTATTGCGATTTGTATTTATTCAAATAATTTCACTTTGATTCTTGTTTGATTACTAAACTTTTAATTAAGTTTTAAGTTGAATGCAATTTTATCATAATAATTTTTTTTCTTTTTATGTCTAATATAAAAATAATTATTTTGTGAAGTACATTATTTATTACGAAGTATTACTATAACATTTTAAAACTTGTATGTTTTGATAAAGTATAAACATTTATGCTTTTTATTTAAAAAATTTTGGAAAATAATTTCAAGTACTTCTAAGTGTAAACAAGTATGTAATAGTGTAAATTTCGGAGTGGATGAAATAATTTATGAATGGAATTTCTATTTAAACGTATATGAATTGTTTTTGATTAAAAACATTTTAATTGATTTAATTTAACAAAAACGAAATTTTTCTTTGATTTAATTTAAATGATTTCTCTCATGTTAATTGCTGATACTCTTTTGATTAATTAATTAATTTTTTTGAAATATTATTTTGATTTTGAAGTATGAAATTAGAAGATAGTTGATATTGAAGAATTTGTTTCCTTTTTTTTAATCTCATTAATATTGATGTGAAAATTAGTTAGCACATTTTGAAATTAGAGAATTATATTGTCATTCAGGAAGAGTGTATTATTGTATAGAATATTTTTTTTGTATGTATCGGAAACTTTAAGTGCATAAGTATTGTTTGACTATAATATTTTTAGATCACAGAATTAACAATTTTGGGTGAACTTTAATTCATTAACTTTAATTGAACTTTACTAAATTAACTTTGAAATAGTCTAAAAGTGACGAAAAATGGCTTTTTTGGGAAGGTCCAGAAAAGAGGATTTACGAATGTTGGCAACAGAATTGGGTCTGGCTCCGTCGGACAATCTCAAAATTATTGAACTAAAGGATCACATAACCAACAGTGATAGGTATGATGAGGAATTCGTCAAAGATATGCTCAGCGTCATTGTAGAGGAACGTACAGCAACAGAAAAACAAAAAGTTGTGGAACTGGAGGAGAAACGGAAAGCCATGGTTGTGGCTCAGCAACGAGAAAGAGAATTCGAACTGGAAAAAATGAAAATTCAACTTGAAATGCAGAAGCTGTCACAAGCACCTGTTACAAGCCAACAGCTAGAAAACCCAAAGCTTGAGTTAAATAGAATTATTCCGAGATTCAATTCGAAAGAAGATGAAATGGGTCTATACTTGACAATTTTCGAACGTCAAGCGAAGTTCTTGAACATCCCTGAAAAAACTTGGACAGCATACCTGATTGGCTCATTGCCACCTGATATAGCTCAGCTCATTGCAAGAGAAGATGAAGATGATGCTCAAAACTATGAAAAGGTAAAAGAAATGCTTCTCAAAAGATTTCGAGTTACAGGAGATAGGTTTAGGCAGTACGTTTCCCAACAAAAGAAAAACCCAGATTCGACATGGCGAGACTTTTATTTCGAATTAAGTTCTTATTTTGAAGGTTGGATCAAAGAGTTGAAGATAACCACGTTTGATCAACTTAAAAGTCTAATAATTGCTGATCAGATAAAAAGAAAAACTCCAGCAAATATCAAAGAACATTTTTTGGATATTTGGGCGGATTTCAACGATCCTCTGGAATTGGCTGAGAAGTTGGACGCATATGATAGCCTAAGGCCTGGAATGAAAAATAATCCAAATCAGACTTTCAAGAAGAAAGAATTCAGGAAACCCTTTCCAAGAAAGAAAAGTCAACCTGTTGGAGGATCCCATGATAACCACTCATCTGGATCCTCTAGAACTGTACCTAGGTCCCCAAGTTTCAAAAATAAAGGAAGAAACCCCATACAGTGTTACGGATGTGAGACTCTTGGAGTCGTCAAGCCAAAGTGTGAGCTAATGAAATGGAAACAGCAGTGAACTGTATGGCGTTATTCAACTTGAATTCAAACTTGTATCCCACAAGTGTCATTGTTCTCAAAATTTTTGGAGAAAAAATTGCTGTATGTGCTGATATCGGTGCTTCCCATACCATTGCAGGTGAAAAGATGTTTAAATTCCTACAAGAGCATGATGTCACCTTTACGAACAAAAGGATTTCATTTATGATGTCTGATGTAATTCGACAGACCATTATAGCTCTGAGTACTGTCATCGACCTGTACATTGAAGGCAAAGTTATTCCTACAGAATTTCTAGTATTGCCTGAAGCCAAAGGAAATAAGACTTTGCTAGGATTGGATTTCCTCAATGCAGCTGGTATCGTCCTTGACGTCCAGGGTGGAAAATGGCACTTTTCCGGAAATCCTCGGAAACAATACAAATTCTTCAAGAAGACATTAGAAGATATAACACTCAGCGCATTTGAACTTCGAGAGGATGAGGGTAAAAATCTATCTCCAGAACAGGCAAGAAAAATCAATATACTCCTGGACAGAAATTGTGAAGGTCCCCTTGGACCTCACTTTGAGAACGAGAATAAGTAGGAGTCAGATAAGAGCCAGTAGCCATTTTTATAAATAACTTTCTTTATTTGGTTATCTTATCCAAATAGAATCAAAGACTTAATAACAAATATATCTAACTAGTATTATGAGGTTTTTTTAAAGGGAATGTCCTTTAAATTAACTTAAATATTTAATGATCCAATTAATTAACAATTAGAATATCGATCACGCAGAGATTACCACGATAAGAGATCCCAGGTTTATATTTAATAATGTTCCTATTGAACATTTAACTTTAATCTCACTCCTAAATTAAACGTTTATTGAGACTTCAAATATAAATCAATATTTACCACACAATCTCAACTCTTCTTGAGAATAAATTATCCACCAAGAAATCTTCAATTATAAATTTCTAATTCCACTATTATGCCTTTCTGCTTCAATCTCTCTCTCCTACTGCTCTAACTTTACTATTCCGTTTGACTTAAATACTTTATCTAATCTGCATAACAAGGAATCCTGTCCTCTTTTTGGAGCTGATTGGAAATAGGTAGGGAATTAAATTTCCCTAAAAAAGACGACTCAGAAGGTTAGTGATAAAGTTCCGTATAGATTTGTCACAAAATGAGGCGTGTTTCCAACCAGGGGGAGAGCCCACGCCTTATATTGAACACCATATTGACACGGGTGATAATGCCCCAATAGCAACGTCCCCCTACAGAATGAATCCCGTAAAGAAAGAGGTTTTGAGGGAACAGATTGAAGAACTGTTGAGGCAGGATGTAATTGAAGAGTGCGAGTCTCCCTATGCCGCACCTGTGGTACTTGTCCCTAAACCAAATGGGAAAGTACGTCTCTGTGTCGACTACAGGAAGTTGAACTCGGTTACGAAAGTGGAAGTCTACCCCTTACCACGAATGGACGATCTACTGAATGAAGCGACACCAACATCCTTCATGTCAACAATTGATTTGCAATCGGGCTACCATCAAGTAAAGGTTGCTGATGTTGATCAGGACAAAACTGCTTTCGTTTGTCCTTTTGGGACTTACCGCTATTTATGTATGCCCTTCGACCTACGGAATGCTCCGGCCACCTTTCAAAGATTAATCGACAAGTTTCGAAGTGGCTTGAAAGATGTTTTCGCACTTTCTTACCTAGATGACATCATCGTCCTCTCAGAAACATTTGAGAAACATCTGGAAGATCTCGAAAAAGTTTTTGAAAGACTGTCTATCTTTAAACTTCATGCAAACCGAGATAAATGTCACTTTGCCTGTGACCGCGTGAAATATCTGGGATTCTGGATAACGAAGGATGGAATTGAAGCTGACCAAGAGAGAAGATCTCTGCTATTCAAAAAATTCCAGTCCCTACCAATGTGAAAAAAATCAAATCTTTACTACAAACATGCTCTTGGCTTCGTCGATGTGTCCCTAACTTTGCTGACATAGCACGTCGGCTTAGTAGCCTCACTAAGAAGAAAGTGCAGTGGCACTGGGGTCCTGAGCAACAAGAATCCTCTGAGACGTTGAAGATGCGCTTGATGACTCCTCCTATACTGAAGCAAGCTGAAGGACCAAAGCCTTTCACCATTCGTACCGACGCAAGTAGTTATGCCTTGGGAGCAGTCCTTCTCCAAGGAAGTGACCCCGATGAACATGTCAGCGAGTATGCAAGTCGATTGATGATCCCAGCAGAGCGAAACTACTCCACAACCGAGCGGGAAGCCTTGGCAATAGTGTGGGCTTTAGAGAAGTTTAGAGGTTACGTATAGAAAATCAACAAATCTTCCTCGCATCAGATCATCAACCACTCAAACGGCTGTTAAGTATAAAGTCACCTTCTGGTCGTCTGGTAACGAGTAAACGTTACTCGTCTCGCTGTCCAATCCTGGACTATGTACTATAGTTAATTTCCCCTTTTTTTCCTTTAAATGTTTAACCTGTATTGTGTCTAAATGTCTGTCCGTTGTAACTGTGTTATTTTACGTCATTAAAACTATTTTAAATTACCCCGAGATCTTATCCATTATTTTGGTTTACCCAGTAATGACGTAAGAGAACCGTTACAACACCATATTTTTGTCCCGATTGCAATGTTGGACTATGCTTGTCTCTCTGTTTTAAATTTTACCTCACAAAATCAGAGTTTAAGGACAATATTATCTTTTTAAAATCTAATATACATTTTTGTAATGAATTCGCTTATTTCTTGGAAAAAAAACCAACTTTAAGGAAAAATACGTTTTTTCAATGAACATAAAAATCAGCATAATTCTTTAAATTCAATATTTATGACATTTCTGACTGCTGATTTGAGTTTATATAATTGATTTCGTCTTAAAATTGTTTACAAAAAAAAAGTTTATTTTTTGACATATGACAGAAAGAAGAAACTGTTAAGTGGTTAAGAGTTTAATGGTTTCATAACATCTCTCAGAGATTACTAAACAGCACAGGTTCTCTTTTTAACTTACATGTAGGGGGGTAGTCGAAATTCGTTAACTAGCAGAAGTTACAGGTAATTAAAATTTTACTTTTTAAAAATATATAGTGTATACTTTTACATTTCATTAAATAATTTTTATCAATTTTGAAGCTCAAGCACTATATATGCCAAAATAGAAATACTAAAAGTGAACCTCCAAAATGATATATTACACTATAATACAATCTTTGTAAAAAGATCAATATGACATTTTAAATTAAAGAAGCCAACAAGTACAATTATTTCATCTTTACTAAAAAGTTGATTTTCAGAAATATACATATATATTTAGAAAATAGGATTATATTCCTCTCATTCATGCGTCGATGTACTTGCTCTTTTCTAAGAATCGTATTAAATGCCATCTTAACCCAAATACTATAATTCAAAAAGATATAAAAACAAAGAATTCCAGATCTCGAACTTAAGTAATTGAAAAAATTTATTTTTTTTTATCTTCGAAGGTATTTTAGTACTACGAAAGGAAAAAAAATTTTTTTTTTCAGACATGTTAAGATGAATTAGCCTGTTGTTCTTTAAAATATATATCCTAATAGTTTCTTTTTTTTAAATCTTCAATTATAACTAAGATCCCTGATTTTTTGATGGTGCTATCGTTTATATCAATCTCCTGACTTCCACACCAAGCTACCGTGAGGAATTTGATCTACGACAAATTAAACGCGCAACACTTCCTCTACATGGAGGGTACTTGAAATCTCAGAAAAAAGAAGTGGAAATAAGTTCTGATTGAGAAAACAGTTATGCTTAACAGATATCGCTATTTTTAATAATAAAATAATATTATTTACGGTTATTAATATTATTAAAGTATAATAATATTATTTATAGTTATTATTAATATTATATTGATACATGATTTTCATTATGATAATGCCGTCTATGTAACATTTTTTATTACATAAAAGGGGAAACATGGAAAATATTTCCGGACTTTCCAATAGAAACTATCGCTAAAAACATGAGAATAAGTAAAATCTATTTCCATCCCACAATCATGATTTAATGTGACTACATTCTCGAAACCTTGATTTTGAAAAAGCGTATAAATGGATTTTTTTTATATTTAGTGTCACTTGAATTAGAATATACATATAACATTGTTTTAAAAATATTATATCAAGTAAAAATTGCTTCAATGCAATTTTTTTGGCAAGAAATGGAGGAAGAAAGCCATAGTTTTAAAACATTCTTCTTTTATGAAAAATGCTTTGATAATAATAGTTTGCCTTTACATAGCTAGGACATCTATTTGGAGTTGAACTCAAATTTTAAAAATATATAATGTAAAAGTGAATTTATCCATATTTTATTATATCAGACTAGAGAAATTTTTACATAAGACACCCATTATTATTTCGATTCATCGTTACCCTGAAAAAAATGTGAATTTTTCAAAAATTTTAGTCCTGGCTCTCTCTATATAGTTAAAATATTATTATAAAAGCATTTTTCAGAAAATGATAATATTTTGAAAATATGTCATTTTGTTTTCGTTTTTTGCCAAAAAAATTATATTTAAATAATTTTTCTTGTAATAATATTTAAAAAATATTTATATGTGTATTCTAATTTATAAATGACACTATATTTTATATAAAAATTTATTAATTTATACGTTATTTCAAAATTATGTTTCCGTATGCAGTTAGTCACCTTAAATAGAGTTTTGAAAAAATGTATTTGACTTGACCTAAGTGTTTTAATAACCCATTATTTTTCCGAAAAACATCCTGCCACAATGTTAAATGTCGTTATTTTGCATAATTTACGGAAGGGATGACTTTTAAATTCTATAAACATCTAAAGAAGCTTTAATCTTACGTAATCGCGCGATTTCGAATTATTTTAAAATTAACTAAAAAGTATTTTTTAAAAAAAACTTAAGCAATATTTCTTTTACTATTATCTATTTATTTTATTTTTATGTTTGTGACTTTATGAGTCCGTCAAACCTACGCACTTAAAATAATCTTTGTTACAAAAAAAATCCATTCTGCATTACAGTTAGAGCTTTGTATTTGTAAAAGATAGTAATATAATTCCATAAACCAAGAGCTTCTCAAACTGTGAGGCGCGCCCCCCTAGAGGGGCGTGATAACTCTACGAGGGGGGCGCGAGCATATAGTAAAAAGTCGGAAACAAAAGATTATTTTTTAAAAAAAAATATTAATTTACTGAAATTAATCAAACAAAATACATTTTGACAGAATAAAAAATAAAATATACATTTACTCTCATAAAATACACTTATAAATGTATCAGTACTGTACAATGTATTTTATAATTAATTTAACAATACTAAGTTAAGAACAAGTTTGATACCCCATCAAACCCCATCAGTGACCCCATGGGCTTGTATTAATACCAATCTTGATAACTTCTACGGTTTATAATTAATTCCTTAACTGCCGATTAAAAGTTAAAGATTCGCTCCTTAATGCCACCGTTTTCCACGTAGGCGCGAGTCTGTAATGTTTTTTTTGGGGGAGGGGAGGAATAAATAAGCAAATCCTCTGAAGTAAATAAATCCTTCGCAAACATTGTTAAGGTCCTTTTATTGCATTCCAAGGTCTACGGAATAATGTTATGGTTAGCAGTGGAAAAAAGATTATACTTCGACGTAGATATACGTCCAAGTATAATCGAAAGACGTATATATACGTCCAGAAAATTAATGCTTTGAGTGAGTGAGAGGTTTATATTCGCCGGTGGCACTTAAGAGGTTAAAGTCGTACGGTAGCTTAAGCGTCAAGGTATAGTATTATAGAATTAAATACATTGTTATTGTATGGAGTTCAGTTGAGTTGAGTTAATATTAACGTCGCACTGTTCAGCTACACGAGGGCTTTTGGCGACGGACCACGTAATTTTGAACCATGGTCAAGTGACGTGGACGACACCTGAGCTGGCACCCCCCTCTCCTAACTACTACACCACACCAACGGGAGGACGTTTCAGCTCTCGACAGATTTAACGTGCATCGCTGCCCTACACGGCGGGTCTTTAGTGGTATTGGGATCGAACTCATGACATGCCTGCCATGGTTGGATACCTTAACCACTGGGCTACCGCAGCCCGTTATTGTATGGAGGGGGGGGGCGCGATGAAAATTATGATTGAATATTGGGTCGCGAATACTGAAAGTTTGAGAAGCACTGCCATAAACGTTTTCAATTTATATT
Source organism: Trichonephila clavipes (assembly GCA_019973935.1). Taxonomy (NCBI): domain Eukaryota; kingdom Metazoa; phylum Arthropoda; class Arachnida; order Araneae; family Nephilidae; genus Trichonephila; species Trichonephila clavipes. The sequence continues at coordinate 75,935 of BMAU01000627.1, forward strand.
ATCTGTTTCTCATTAATATTTTTTCAAAGTTAAAATTAAATAAAAAACTTTTTTTTTAAATTTAAAAATTAGTTCGAAATATTTTTTATATATTATAAGGTATAGAAAACTTTTGATATAGCAAATTGCTGTTGAATTGAAGTTTGGAAAGTAATATCACTGAAATATACCTTCTCAATAAAGTATTATTATTACTTTCATATACAAGTAATATTTAGCAGCTTTGATATATTTAATGATCACATGCATAGGAGATGCATTTTCTTAACAAAATAATGAGTCCCTAGTATGCAAAATAAAAATATATCAATCAATAAAAAAATACAATTCAAAATTTTAAATTTTTATAAAACTTATTTGTTAAAGAACTCCAGAGTCTTGCCCTTTTTACAATATGGAAGATTATGTCGAAGATTTCTTGGGGAAATTCACAACAAGACTCTTCCTGTAAATATACATCTCCAACATACCATTTATAATTTTCTTCCACAAATTTTCTTCGATTAAACTTCGAAACGATCCCCTTATAAAACTGCACAGTTGAGGTAAGATTTCAATTTCACGAAACAGCCCAAGGTACAAGAGTTTTTATTCGTTTTTCATTGAGCTTTTTAGATTCGATAAATGTTTTTCTTACATTTCAGAAGATCTTTATTTAAAATAAATTGAATATTAAAAAAAAAAACTAACAAAGAAAAAAAAAAGAAAGCATAAGGAAAAGACTCCATCTCAAATTTCTGATTTCGATTAACGTTCAATGTTAAATTTCAGCTAGAGTGTTTCAATTATTTAAAGAAAAGGAAGTCTGAAAATATTTATTTAACAGTGTTTTACGTTAGAAACTAGATAAGCTTAAGAGAACACGTCTTATAAGAAAAATACATTTTAAACACACATTTAAAGGGGAAGTGAAATAAGAGATTTATAATTGAAATGAGATTTTAAATCGTAGGGAATTATTACGAATAATTATATTTACAGAATGAATACAAAAAGCCATATATATAAGATTGCAGTGCCTTGTAGTTATTTCAGAGCCCATGCAATATTTATAAAAAAAAACTTCAAGGGAATATATAAGATAAAAAAAAACAACTGGAAGAGATTTAATCTGTGTCGGAGTTTATTAATCTTGACCCTAGACACCATTATGAATTAACCGCATTAAAGCCTACGTTGAGTGAAGTTAGATTCATATGAAACATTTTATGCGACCTAGAGTAAAAGAATTTAAAATTAAAAGAGCTTGCTTTTAATTTGAATGCTTGTAGCATTCACAGAGTAGTTGTATAACTATGGATGGTATTTCTTACCGGTTTCAGTGAGATTTTACGGTTTCAAAAAAAAAAAAAAAATTAGATAATTTCTGAAAAAAATTCCGATTTTTAAATGAAAAAAGTAAAAATAAATCTTGCTTACCTGAAAAGAAAACGAGAAAATAAAAGCAATGGAATTCTTCTCGGCACATTTTTCTATCTGTACATCTTCAGAACATGCAAATACTTGATTGTACATAAATTTTAAAATCAAATTTTAAAAATTGCTATTATTATTTAAAGGACTCGTTTGCAAAGACATAAAGGTAAAGTTTGACGTATGGCATGTATTTCAAAAGAGTTTTCTAAAATATAGAGAATAAAATAATTTAATGATTTCTTGTCTATTGAATTAATTTATTAACACGCTTGTGTATAAAATATATTTATTTCAAAAAATAACTCTTTGAAAAGAAAGAAAACTCTTATTAGAGATGTTATTGTCATTTTGATGCATGAAAACATATATTTATAAATAGAAAATAATTCGTTCACCAAAACGTTGTGTCACTGAAAACATTTTCCTGTTTTAAAATCCTTAAAAATTGATTTTATATCACTTATTGCGTAGTTACCGTTAAAAAAGTATTACTAAGTTCATAAAAGGGAAAAACAGAAATTGGTTTTTTTTCACAAATACTAATGTATCTAATATTTTTTTGTTGTTTAGTTAATCGCAATAATGTTTATTAAGTCCTTGCTACTTATTTAATTTAAGAATTCTTGTACATTTATTATCAAGTACTTTTTGTTGTAAACTTATTTTTTTCTTAGAACATTTGTTTTTGAAAATATAAGTGTATGCTTATTTTTCTAATACGTATACATATGTGTGTATATTTATGATTTTAATATGTTAATGCAGGTTGTGAGGACGAGTTCAGTAAAATTCAATCCATTGGGCATATGCGCGTTAGCCTCGTCAATGTGTTGGATTGATAGTCATCTCGAGAGACCATTTTAGAATCTTGAAGCCAGAGATTCTCAAAACGGTCGAGAAGGACCCGTTGGAGATCAATCAAAATTTTAAAATCGTATTTAGTCTTCCCAGATCTATCAGGGGGAAATGATATTTTTGTTCTGTTTTAAAATTTCATTTAGTTTTTAAGGATTGTAATTACCCCGCATAGCATCCATTTAAATATATGTATGGATATAATATATATATTTACATAAGAAGTGGAAATCCACACATCTAAAGCGGAATGTCATAGCATGAGTTAGAGTGAGAGTTATATTTATGTCTCCTTCTAAAGCAACACGAGGGCTATTTCGCGACGGACTCATAAGTTTGAGCCTTGGTCAAAGGACGAGAACGACACCAAACTATCACACCCCGCGAACAGGAGAACTTAGAGCTTCACAGATTTATAATGTGTATCAGCCCTCTCTAAACGGTGGGATGTCATAGCATAAAAAATGAAATATAAATCTAATAAACCACTTTTTAAATATTCTGTGTGTTCATAGTTAAATTTTTATATTGAAGATTTTGAGTACAATTATTATTATCATGAATATGCTGCGATATATGCTGTATGTTATATTGAGAAAAATATGAGCAAAAGTCTATGAAGAAATTATTTTTATAAAAGGTATCGGTTGAAGTAGGGAAAAGTTTGGGAACCCTTGCTCTAAGTCTTTCCTGGGTGAGCTTGATCTCTCTGGATTGTAAATGAATAAATAAAATATTAACGTGTATCTCATTTCCATGTATAAACTTACTATTTATCACAAACATTATCCTAACATTTCCTTATAGTTATCTAATATACTTATTCATAACATATTCATAACACACACACACACACACACACATATATATATATATAGTTATTTACACCTTAACATAGTTTTCATTTTATAATATATATTCTATTAATAACACGCACATTTATAGAACATTTAATGATGATGCTCCAAAAATTTACTTCTAAAACAGACTCTAATATAAATAATATTTATAATACAATTACTTTTCAACATTTATATATATTACACATATTAAATATTGAATTCTATCTCTATATAAAAATGCTATTATTTACTTTGCAAATAAGATATATGAATTGCTAAGCAATGAGAAAAAACATCTCACGTTTTCGTTTTTAAAATTGCTTGTAAATACATTCGCCAAAAAGTTTCATGAATAATAAACTATAATATTATTACACATGCTATTAGAAAAGCTTTATACATGTATAGTTTTCTATTAACGTGAAAATAGTATAGTTTTATATAAATAAATCTGTAACAATTTATTAATGAATTAATTATTTTGATTCAGAAATTTTAGATTTAAGAAGATTTTGGAAAATATTTACAATTTATACATTAATAACGTTAGACTTTTTGTTAAGTAAAAATATTCAACAACCTCCAATATATTTTAGATATACTCTTCTTCCTAATAACGTGTTATATAGTATGCACTTAATAGTTTTTTTAATGCCATTGTTTTATAAAAATATTCTTTAAATTTTAGTATTGTTCTTGAATGCCTAATAACGAATAAGTTATTTTCATTTTGGAAATATTAGTTTCGAAAAGGTTTTTCATAGATATTTACAATTTATACATTAATCTGGAAGGACTCTTTTCAGTGAATATTCAACAATCTTTAATATATTTTAGGTATCCTCTTTCTGCTTAAATAACACGAGTAAAAATAGAATAATTTTATATAAATATCAACTTTTAAAATTGGAACATTGTTCGGCTTTATAGTTGAATTCATAATTTTTATGCTGAAATTTCAATTTCAAAAAAATATTTACAATTTTGAACGACAATACAATTTATAAAGGTTTTATTAAGTAAAAATACTTAATATTCACATGTATATATTTCTTTAAGGCAGCGTTTCTCAAACTGTGGGGCGTGCCCCCTGGGGAGGGGCGAGCATATTGAAAATAAAAGCTTTAAAAAAATAATTTTTTGGAATGAAGCAAAACAAAATGCTTTCTAACATTGTAAAAAATACACATTTACACTGATATAATTTATGTATATCATCTGGGGATCATCAAAAATAAAAGATTCCACTTCAAACGCTCATTAGCTATCTTTCATCCTATAAACAAATAAAAAGAGCCATTTTGCTTGCTTTGCTGTAATCCCACGATGAGAGATTTTTTTATTACGTTTCTTTTAACCCCTAAAATACTACTTTTGATTATCATATATTTGACCTCAGTGGGGTAACGGAGAACATTTGGGTCCCCACGTTGAATTTTACAAAGGGCGTTAGTCAGGCTTTAGGCCCCTGAGAACCCTGCCCCCCGCGATGCGGGGATGTACGTTACGCCACTGTTGGACCTTCAAACTTACTGGCATGTTTCGCTCCGTCTCTTTTTCTTTTAGAAAAGTTGTAAATAATATTTTTCAGTTGCTTTTTCCTCATGTGAATGAGTTTTAATGATATATAGATAAGCATATTGAGCACTTTGAAGGATTATTTGGCCAAAATGTATTTTTTATGAGTATTCTGAAATATATAATGTATAATGAAAAACGTTTTACACAATTATTTTTTAGAACTGACATCGATATTTTCATATTGAATACACTTTTAAAATGAAAGCGGTCGCATCAGGCTCAGATTCATTCCAGGTTCACGAAATCGTTAATTCTGGAAAAACTCTTTATTCGCTAACAGTGACCTTGACAGTATCCTCCTATTAGACAATCTTAATGGGAACTAAAATTAATTTGCCACAAACATGCCTCTTTTTTGAGAGTGACAAACGTTTTTTTACAAGTAAGGTACTTGTTTTGATCGAGTTCCCTGCGCGACCACTTTTGTTCAAAAATATCAAGGACTTTTCAATTTTTCTTTGGTAACAAATAAACAGTTTTGCCAGAACTAACGATTTCGAAATCTGTGTGTCCCGCGCGACCACTTCCGGGTTTTAAGTATTATTCATTATCATAATATGTATGTTACTGCTAAAAAATTGTGTGAAACGTTTTTCGTTATGCTTTATATGTTGAGAATACTTATAAAAATATGTCTTGGGAAAAGTAATCCTTCATAGTGCTTCCTCTCCGTGGTTTTCCAAACATCATAAACCTCTTTTGCATGGAATAAAGCGTAACAGAGAAACACATAAGAGAGGGGTCATAACTAACTGTACCAATAACTTAGAAGGTCAAACAGATTACAGCTATAATGCGCAGTATTTCAAAAATAATGACAGTGATGAATTTTTTATGTTCCTAAATTTTTTCGATTCTGGGTCTGGGATCTGTTTTTTCTCTGAAAGAGTAGTATGTTAGTTTCAAAAATAAAGCGTAATAAAAAAATCTCTCATCATGGGATTACAGAAAATCAAATAAAAGTTTTTTTATTTGGTTATAGGATCAAAGATAGTTAATTAGGTATTGAAGAAATTTTTATTTTTGATGACTTTTAATATCGCGCGCGCGCTTATAAATTATATCAGAGTAAAAGTGCATTTTTTATTATGTCTGAAAGTATTTTGTTTTAATTCATTCCAGTAAACTAATTATTTTTTAAATCTTTTATTTTCGATATGCTCGCGCCCTCCTCGTAAGGTTATCGCGCCCCCCCGGGGGGCGCGCCTCACAGTTTGAGAAACACTGGTGTACATATATATAAGAAAGAATTTTCTGAAAGAGGTACTTAAAGGATGTATAGAGTATATGTAATTTTAGAAAGAGAGATGTAATTTAACTAGTATGTGAATAATGTTTTTTTAAGCTCCAAAGATTTTTATAAACTCTTCAGAATTATTCAATGCTTTCTACAACATTTAGAAAATAAAATTTATGCATCATGCCATGAAAACTTTGCTAACGGATAATTAAAAAATCATCAGGTTTTTATGTAATCTACTTTTTTTCCTTTTAGTTTATTTGTGAAATAAAGATATTAATATATTGGGGTTCTTTTCTATCGGCAATTACTAAAGTATTTTTATCGTGATTTATCTCTTTTCTACATGATATGCATAATTTTTTCACATTTACTTCCGACAGCCCAGATTAAACCATAAAAACTGCGCAGCTGTTTGCAAATAGCTGCAAACACGAATACATCGGTTTTGCGGATGGAACGCGTGAGGTTCACTTACGGATCTTCTAAGAGGAGGAAATATTAATTGATATCTCGGAAAGTTTTGATGTTCCGAAGAACAAGGCAACTCAGAAGAACTTCTGAATTCGTCTCCAGAACATTTTTCAGAAGAATCATTCTGACTGCATGACTGAGCAATGGGTGTTTTAGAGTCCTTGCAAGTACTCGTAGAGCTATACTCAACTGTCAAAGGATCAATGTAAGTTTGTGACAGAGAAATGGAATTTACTGGGGTGGGTGTAGGTCTTATCAATCGCGAAGCTCTTTGATCATCAGTTAGCGGAAAAGTGCCTAGGTAAATATCATTGCAAAATAGTTCTGCTGAAGCTGATTTTTCTTCCTCTGTAGTAACGGATTGTGGGCGCAATTCACACATTTCAAATATAGACTGTCTGTTCTCTTCTATTTCATCAACTTCGACTATTACGGAAGAAGTTATCTGAGTTTGTTTAAAAGTACCGAGACCAACCTCAGTGTAATATGGTTTAGTTTGCTTATTTCTTTTTGCCGAAACTGATTCGTTTTTCTTTTTATCATCTGATTGTTCTGGAATGTTGCAATCTGCAAATATAGACTGTCTGTTCTCTTCCATTTCATCAACTTCGACTATTACGGAAGAAGTTATCTGAGTTTGTTTCAAAGTACCGAGACAAACCTCAGTGTAATATGGTTTAGTTTGCTTATTTTCTTTTGCCGAAACTGATTCGTTTTTCTTTTTATCATCTGATTGTTCTGGAATGTTGCAATCTGCAAATATGGACTGTCTGTTTTCTTCTTCATCCACAAGTACGGCTGATACGTGGTAACAGTTCATGTCTTTAAAAAGCCCATCGTATTGGGAAGGTGTAGCACGAATACTTTTCGATTTAATTTTGGGCAGTTCAAGATCATATTTTGTACGTACAGTAGCGAAATTAGGTAAATTGGGGTCTGCTTTTTTCTTGGAATGATCGTCTACTGAAACAGATGGATAAAACTGGTTGTTCCCATTGTGCGAAGTGGATGGAGTGTTAATTTTATCTCGCGGTGTGTTATTCATGATCACGGTAAGAGAATTACATTTACTAAAACATAAAACTGATTTACAATGACATAAAAAAACAGGGGTGGAATAACTACAATGAAAGATATATTGATTTTTTGCACATATCTAACTTTTGAATATCATTTAAATCAATAATGAATGGATTTCTCATAAGATTTCAAAATAAAAGGGAATTTAATTCTTTAGCACCAGGAAAATGTTACCAGAATCTTAATGACAATAACTATATGATATTTTAATAAATAATTGTTTTAATATAACGCACAGACAAAACAAATATTTTAATACGTTTTTAAAAGTAATGTTGACATAAAACTAAAATGATCAAGTTTAAATAATTATTTAGAACATAAAACTAAAATGATTTAATGCTTAATTAATTTTCCTGTAATTAATTTAATGCAGATATATAAAGGTACCAATTACTGTTACGGTATTGAGCATTATAGCACCACGATTTAAGTTAATTTTAATATAAATCAAATTTTCATGTTTTTATATAGTCTAAGAGCATCGGAAATACATCAAACCTTGCCTTTGATGTCTCCACGTGTATTCTTGGAATTTCTTAAACAAGCATCTAAAACGAATGGCGAAACGGAGGAAACGGGAAAAATCTGGAGTCGCCGCCTTCTCCTCTGAATGCCGGGAGAAGAATGAATCGCCGTCGCGCGTCCAATTTTGAAATCCGTACGAAAAATCAATACACCGATTACGTAAGAAGCTCCCACCCACGATATGCTCCATTCAGGTAACAAGAGAAGGGGGAAAACTCATTCCCCCCTGACTTTTGAAGACTCTTTTCTTCGTTTCTTTTAATACGGATCATGGACACAAAGTGGCCGTATAAATAATCACTTATCTCAGTATTTGATTGGACAACTTTTGACAGGGATTGAACCGAGCATTTGACGTGGAATTATTTCAATACGATTCTGTTTGGCTCCAGCACTTACTATCGTCCAGATTTGTAGAATTTTTGAATGAGACACTGAACTGATGAGAGGAGACGAACCACTCCATATCCATTGATTTAGTATGTAACAAATTTTTTGGATTGATTTAAGATACATGTGCTTTGTGGTGAGAACAATTCATATTGGAAAATGACTCCTCGTTATTCTTGAACCGATTATGAATGTTACAATTTCATTGGGGTAATTCGATACTATCGGAATTAAACGACCAGCTGGTAGCGCGTTTTTGTAATTAAATTTTTGACACCGGTCACAGGTTGATACATATTCAAATATATATTTCCTCATATATGGAAAATAACATGTCTCGTAGAGTTTTAAATAGGTCTTCCTCTTTCCTAGATGTCCTGCTAATGGCAGATCATGAAATTTTTTCATTATTGTTTCGCGAAGCGATCTAGGAATATACACTCTTAGTTCTCCAAGAGTTGTATAATATTTCGCGTAAAAGAGTAGACCATCTATAAGTTTAAAATCCTGGGACCAATTCTCGCATATAGTCGCATTAACAGAACCGTCGTCTGGGTTTTCTAAATAACGATAGATGTGTCCTAACTCAGGATCTTCCCTTTGCTCTCGAATGAGTTGTTCTCGGGAGTTTAAAGCTAGGGCTCGAAGAGCTGCGCACGAAATTTGTGATCCATCCAGATTGCCTACTGGATTCCTAGACAAAACGTCCGCGACAACGTTTTGGACCCCGGGCGATGTTCCCATTCTATGTTGAACTCTGATAACTTGAGTGCCCATCTAATCATTCGACTAGATAAGTTTTTTCCATTAGTGAGCTTTGTTAATGCCGCGTGATCTGTGATTACCTTCACCGGCAGGGAGCCGAAATAAGTTTTAAACTTATTTAAGGCCCATATCATCGCCAAACATTCGCGTTCAGTAACAGTATAGTTTCGTTCCGCCTGATTGAGGGTTCTAGACGTGAATTCAATCGGTCTGTGGTTTTGATTAAGCACAGCACCAATTCCGACCCAGCATCACTAAATCAG